>CAUYLG010013391.1:0-69057 GCA_963573385.1 Cacajao melanocephalus
AATCTAGTCCAAAAAATAGAGATAAAAACACCTCTGAACTTATTCTATGAAGTCAGAATTATCCTGATACAAAAGCCAGACCAAAAAAGAGGACACTATGGGACAGTGTCTTTAATAAATATTTATGCAAAAATCCTCAACAAAATACTAGCAAACCAAATTTAAAAAATACATTACAAAGATTATTCATCACAACCAAGTGAGGTTTATCTCAGGGATGTAAGAATGGCTCCAAATATGCAAATAAATCAATGTCTTAGATTATATGAAGAGAATGAAAGACAAAAACCATATGAACATTCCAATTAATGTTAAAAAAGCATTTAATAAAATTCAATATCCCTTAACAAAAAAAGCTGGATATATAAAGAACATATATTGAAATCATAAAAGCCATATATGACAGGCTCCCTATTAGTAGTATACTGAATGGGAAAATTTAAAGGCTTTCCTCTAAGACCTGGAATATGACAAATATGCCAACTTTCATGATTGTTATTCCACATAGTATTGGAAGTGGTGACTACAGAAATCAGACAAGAGAAAGATATAATGGGTATTTAAATTGAAAGCAAAGAAGTCAAGTTATCCTTTTTAGCAAGTAATATGATCTTGTATTTGAAAAAAACTAAAAACTCTACAAAAAAACTATTCACAACTGTTAAATTCAGTACAGTTGCCAGATACAAAATCAACAAAAAGTCAGTAGCATTTCTATATGCCAACAGTGAAGAATCTGGAAAAGAAATAAGAGAGTAATCATATTTAACAATAGCCACATACAATATGATATACCTAGGAATTAACCTAAAAAATGAAAGTTCTTCATAATGAAAACTATAAATCATTGATGAAAGATATTGAAGAGGACACCACCCCAAAAAATGAACAAATATTCCATGCTCATGGATCAGAAGAATGGTGTTAAAATGTTGATACTACAAAGCAATCTACAGATTCAATGCAATAGCAAAATACCAATGACATTCTTCACAGAAATAGAAAAAACAATTCTCATGATGATTTTTAAAAAAGGAGTTCCCTATCAAGCTCTCTCTCTCTCGTTGCCTGTTGCCATTTTTGTAAGATGTGACTTGCTCCTCCATGTTTCCACCATGACTAAGAGGCCTCCTCAGCCACATGAAACTGTAAGTCAATTAAACCTCTTTCTTCCGTAAACTTTTCAGTCTTGGGTATGTCTTTTTCAGCTGCATGAAAACAGACTAATACAGCAAATTGACACCAGTAGAGTGGAGCATTGCGGAAAAGATACCCAAAACTGTGGAAGCAAGTTTGGAACTGGGTAACAGGGAGAGGTTGGAACAGTTTAGAGGGCTCAGAAGACAGGAAAATGTGGGAAAGTTTGGAACTTCCTAAAGACTTGTTAACTGGCTTTGACAAAAATGCTAATAGTGATATAAAAAATAAGGTCCAGGCTGAGGTGGTCTCAGTTAGAAATGAGGAACTTGTTGGGAACTGGAGCAAAGGTAACTTGTATTATGTTTTAGCAAAGAGACTGATGGCATTTTGCCGCTGCTCTAGAGACTTGTGGAACTTCAATCTTGAAAAAGATGATTTAGGGTATCTTGCAGAATAAATTTCTAAGTAGCAAAACATTCAAGAGGTGACTTGGGTGCTGTTATGGGTGCTGTAAAAAGCAATAAGTTTTATAAGGGAAGCAAAGCATAGAAGTTCCGACAATTTGCAGCCTGACAATGTGATAGAAAACGAAAATCACATTTTCTGAGGAGAAATTCAAGCCAAGCTAGATGCAGAAATTTGCATAAGTAACGAGGGGCTGAATGTTAATCCCCAAGACAATGGGGAAAATGTCTCCAGGGCATTTCAGAGATCTTCAAGGAAGCCCCTCCCATCACAGGCCTGGAGGCCTAGGAGTAAAAAGTGATTTTGTCTGCCAGGCCATGAGTCCCCATGCTATGTGCAGCCTAGAGACTTGGTGCCCTGAGTCCCAGCTGTTTCAGCCATGACTAAAAGGGGCCAATATAGAGCTCACGCTGTAGCTTTAGAGGTTGCAAGCCTTAAGCCCTGGCAGCTTTCACGTGGTGTTGAGCATGTGAGTGCACAGAAGTCAAGAATTGAGGTTTGGGAACCTCTGCCTAGATTTCAGAAGATATACGGAAACGCCTGAATGTCTAGGCAGAATTTTGCTGAAGGGGCAAAGTTCTCACAGAGAAACTCTGCTGGGCAGTGCAGAAGGGAAATGTAGGGTTGCAGCACCCACACAGAGTCTGTACTGCGGAACCGCCAAATGGAGCTGTGAGAAGGTCACCATCCTCCAGACCCCATAATGATAGATCCAGTGACAGCTTGCACTGTGCACCTGGAAAAGCTGCAGACACTTAATGCCAACTGGTGAAAGAGGCAGGAAGGAAGGCTGTACCCTGCAAAGCTACTGGAGCAGAGCTCCCCAAGACCATGGAAACATACCTCTTTCATCAACATGACCTGGATAGGAGATGTGGAGTTGAAGGAAATCATTCTGGAGCTTTAAGATTTGACTGCTCCACTGGATTTCAGACATGCATGTGTCCTGTAGCTCCTTTGTTTTGATCAATTTCTCCCATTTGGAATGGCTGTATTTACCCAATGCCTATACCCCCACTGTATCTAAGAAGTAACTAACTTGTTTTTGATTTTACAGGCTCATAAGTGGAAGGGACTTGTCTTATCTCAGATGAGACTTTGGACTGTGGACTTTTGAGTTAATGCTGAAATGAGTTAAAACTCTGGGGAACTGTTGGGAAGGCATAATTGGTTTTAAAATGTGAGGACATGAGATTTGGGAGGGCCAGGGGCAGAATGACTTTGTTTGGCTATGTCCCCACTCAGATCTCATCTTGAATTCCCACATGTTGTGGGAGGGATCTGGTGAGAGGTAACTGAAATGGGGGCAAGTCTTTCCCATCCTGTTCTAGTGGTAGTAAATAAGTCTCATGAGATCTGATGGTTTTAAAAAGAGGTGTTACCCTACACTATCTCTCTGTCTGCCACCATCCATGTAAAACGTGACTTGCTCCTCTTTGTCTTCCACCATGATTGTGAAGCTTCCCCAGCCAAGTGGAACTCGAAGTCAATTAAACCTCTTTCTTTTGTAAATTCCCCAGTCTCTGGTATCTCTTTCAGCAGCATGAAAACAAACTAAAACAAGGTCTATCAACAGATGAATGAATGAAGAAAATGTTATATTGATACACAATGAAGTACATAAAAGAGCTATAAAACAATGAAATTCTGTCTTTTGCAACAACATGGACAAAACTTGAGGTCATTATGTTAGGAGAAAAAAACTAGGAGCAGAAAAACAAACATCACATCTTTTCACTTATTGTCAGATGTAAAAACCAAAACAATTGAACACGTGAAGATAGTGAATAAGAAGGTTCATTATCAGAGGCTACTAAGTTTTGTAGACTTCTTTTGAGTGGTGGGGTGGTTGATGAGTATGAAAATAAGAAAACTAAATTATACCTAATATTGATAGCACAATGTGATAACCATAGTCAAAATAATTCAAATATATATTTAATTAACCAAAACAGAATAATTGAATTCTTTGTAATAAAAAGGATATATGCTTCAGGGGATAGATACCCTATTTTTCATAATGTGATTATTATACATTTCATGCCTATATCAAAATATCTCATGTACTCCATAAATACATACATCTACTGTGTACCTATGAAAATTAAAAATAAAAAATTTAGAAAACCAAAACAAAAACTACTGAAAAAACATCTGGCAATTAATAAAATCTAACAATTTGGTGTGACACCAATGAGACAAACAGCTTAATTGAGAAATCAGGGAAATTGACAAATACATCTATGCTAAATCTACTGTTATGGTACCACTGTGTACTCAAAAGTCTGAATCCTCTAAAAGGAAACATCAGAATATTCACATTAAGGAAGGAGAATACCTACTACAATAGTTCAAGAAAGTCACTAAACAAATAAACAAGAAAAAAAACAAGATACAGGAAGAAAATCTCTAGAATTAATAGAATATATTACTTAAATTTTTGAATTTTCAAGAAAAAAATGTCAAGACATGCAAAGAAACAGAAAGTTTGACATATACCTTAGAATAAAATGAGGGAACAGAAAATGTTTGGGAGAGCCCAGATGTCAGATTTTAAAATAGTACCTCAAGGCAACCATTATAAATATGTCCAAAGAAAAAATAGAAAGCCTTAACTAATGATGTAAAGGAAGTTTTCATGCCATAGAGAATATCAATAACAAAACAGAAATTATTAAATAGAGCCTAATAACATTCTAGAATTGAAAATGATGGAGACCGAAATATAAATTTCACCAAAAAATGTTAACAGCACGTTTCAACTGGCAGACAAAAAATTTACAATATTGAAGAGAGATTTTTTAATATGAAAAACAAGCCAAATAATGAAGAAAATTCAACAGGGCTTCAGACAAACACAAGACACCATTTACCATACTAACACATGTTTAACAGGCCATCAAGAAGAGGATACAGAGAACAGAGCAGAAAAAAATTATTCAAAGAAAATAGTTGAACATTTTCTAAATTTGATTAAAAGCATAAATTTAAACATCTTAAAAGTCAACTAACTCTAAATAATATAAATGCAAAGAGATGCATACCAAGTCATCATATCAAAAATGCTAACATACAATGACAAAAAGAAAATCATGAAATCAGAATGAGAAAAATGAATTGTCATGCATAATAAAACTCTACTAAGAAGAAAATCTGACTTCTCATCAGAAACAAAGGAGGCCAGAAGGAAATAAGATTACCTACTATAGCACTGATAGGAAAAGCAACAGCACCAACAAAGCTGTTAACCAAGAATCGTATACCCAGGAGTAAAAACGAAGACAAAATTAAGGCATTCCCAATTAAAACAAACTGAATTTGTTGCTAGTGAACCAAGCTGACAAGACACTTAACAAAGGCAATTTTTCAAAATGAAAAGAAAGCAATGCTATGTGCTAATTCAAATCCACATGAAAAATCTAAGAGCAATGATAAAGTCAATTTTATAACACTAAAATACAGTATAAATAGCTCTGATTTTGTTTCATCTGGCCCAAATTTCTATCTGAGGTGCCTGGGGAGTCATGCTTTACAAACCATAAATTCTCATCAGATGTATTTTATTTAACACTATTTACTGAGACTTTCTTTCCAATCTGACTCCGGCATAATAATATGTGATTAAGAAAATCAAAAGATTTTACCCCAAAACATGTTTTTGTTTTTGGGTTTTTTTTTTTCTTTTTTGCCATATTCTGAAATGGCCTCTCAAAGCAATCCTTTCTGGGGGGAAAATTTGCATATGTGAAGAATCTTTATTAACATAGGTAGACATTTTTCTTCTTGGTCCTCTCAATCCTGAAGAGATTAACTGAGAGTCTAGCACCTTTTAAAGGTCTGAATAGGATACATTTGTCATCTATTGTCTGTAAGTGCAGCCACTATGAGAATTCAAAAACCTTGATCTCCACGATCTTATCTTAACCTGAACATTTACTTTCTGTTAATCCCAGATCTTTAGACAAACTTAACCAATTGTCAACCACAAAATGTTTATATTTACCTATAGCCTGGAAGCCCCCCAACTTCAAATTTTCTTGCTTTTCTGAACCAAACCAATGTATTTCTTAAGTGTATTTGATTGATGTCTCATGTCTCCCTAAAAGATATAAAACCAAGTTGCACAGCAAACACCTTGGGCACATGTTCTCAGGACTTCCTGAGGGCTGTCACAGGCCATGGCCACTCATATTTGGCTCGGAATAAATCTCTTCATTTATTTTACAGAGTTCGACTCTTTTCATTGATGCACTCCTTCTTTAAACAGACTTACAAACTATTGTATAGGGCTGGGTGTAGTGGCTCATGCCTGTAATCCCAGCACTTTGGAAGGTGAGGAAGGCAGATCATTTGAGGTTAGGAATTCAAGACCAGCCTGGCCAAGATAGTGAAACCCCATCTCTACTAAAAATACAAAAATTAGCCCAGCATGGTGACAGGTGCCTGTAATTCCAGCTATTCAGGAGGCCGAGGGAGAAGAATCACTTGAACCCAGGAGATAGAGGTTGTAGTAAGCTGAGATCACACCACTGTAGTCCAGCCTGAGTGACAGAGTAAGACTTTGTCTTAAAAGAAATAAAAATAAGTAAATAAATAAAACAAACAAACAAAACTATTGTATAAAGCAATGTGTATTGTATTTTGGAGAATGTAACATACAGAAAAGAAAGATATTTGAAAATAGCAGCAAAAAGTTGAGTGAGTGAAAAGTTCTATTGGAATAAGTCAATTACACCGTATGGTAACTCAAATACAAAGGAACAAATAAAGAAAGCCAGAAATGGTAAGTAAGCAGGTTAGTATAACAAACTTTATAAGTATATACTTGCTCTCTTTTCTTTTCTAAGCTTATTTTATAGACTTAAAATTAAACAATAATTATAGCAATGCATTGCTGGGGATGTAGCATATATAGATGTAATTCTCATAACTATAATAGCACAGAAAGGAGGAAGGGGAAATAGACATATAGGAGTGATATTTCTGTATCTCACAAGATTGGTTTAACATTCTAAATTCAGTCAATATATTGTACCATATTAAGAGATTAAAGGAAAAAAGAATATGATCATTTCAACAGATGCTGAAAAAGCAGTTGGCAAAGTTGCACATCCTTACATGATAAAAATATACTCTTGGAAAAGAAGGAAACTTACCCGGTCTAATTATGGACATTTCTGAAAAACCTACAACCAACAACATATTAAATAGTGAAAGGCTCTTTCCATGTAAGATTTGAGAACAAATCTAGAACATTGGCTCTTAGGGTGTTTATTTGTCATTGCACTTTGAACATATTTTCTGAGTTGTTAGTAAAGGAAGAAGAGATAATACGTGTTTGGAAGAAAGAAGTAGAACTATTTACAGATGACACAATCATGTATTTAGATAACTTGAAGACTACCAGAACTAACAAATGAATATAGCAGAGTTGCAGGATACAAGTTCACTAAATAAAAATCAATTTCATTTCTATATAGCTGCAACCAACAATTAAAACATAAAATTGTTCCATTCACAATAGCATAACAAATATTTAGAAATAAATCATATTAAAATGTGTAAAACTTATAAATTGGAAACTGCAAAACATTGCAAAGAAAAATAAAAAAGAAAATATATATGTTGAAAATAAACTTATAAAAAGATGTTCAAAATTAGTAGCATCAGATAAATGTAGATTAAAGCCAAAATGTGATAGCATCACATAAACAAAAGAATGAATAAAATTAAAGACCAACACTACCATTACCAACTATTGGTTAGTGTTGGTGAGTATGTAGTACTCTCATCCATTACCGGTGTGAAGATAAAACTGTTTAGCTTCTTTGAAAACAGTATGGCAATGGTTTATTATGTTAAGTATGTGTGTAGCATGTGACATAATAATTCAAATCCTAGATATTTACCCAAGATAAATAAAAATATATGTTCTTACAAAAACACGTACATGAACTTCCATAGCAATATTATTCATAATAGAATGAAAGTGGAAACAAATCAAAGGTCCATAAATTGGTGAATGAATAAACAATTTGTGGTACTTTACCATTGAATGTAACTCAGAAACAAAAAGAGAAAAAAAATGATACGTGTAAGAACATTGATCAATCTCAAATGCCTTATGGTAAGTGAAAGTGGTAAAACAAAAAGATGTAATTTATATAACATGCTATGAAAGACATACTTAGACAGACAGAAAATATTTCAATGGTTGCCTAGGTCCAGGAGTAGGATAGAAGATTGAGTGCAAGAGAACATAAGGTAAACTTTTAGAATGAGAACTGTTCTATATCTTGACTGAGTATGTGTAAGTGTATACTATTACCAAATATCAGCAAATTTTACACTTACAGCAGGCGACTTTTGTTGTGTATAAAATAATATTTTAGTAAATAAAAATAGGGGAAAATTGTTAAGTAAATATAATAAGGCATTTGGAAAACACAAATTAAAACTACAATGAGAAACTGATATGGTTTGGCTCTGTGTCCTCACCCAAAACTCATGTTGAGTTGTAATCCCCAATGTGGAGAAGAGACCTGGTGGGAGGTAATTAGTTCATGGGGGCAGATTTTTTCCTTGCTGTTCTTACGATAGTGAGTGAGTTCTTACCAGATCTGGTTGTTTAAAATGGTGTAGCATTTCCCCCTTCACTCTCTCTCTCTCTCCTGCTGTCCATTTGAAGATGTGCTGCCTTCCCCTTCACCTGTCTGCCATTATTTTATGTTTTCTGAGGCCTCCCCAGTCATGCCTCATGTGCAGCCTGCAGAATTGTGAGTCAATTAAACCTCTTTTCTTCATAAATTACTCAGTTTCAGGTAGTTCTTTATAGCAGTGTGAGAACAAGCTAATACATTAAATTGGTACCAGAGAAGTGGGGCATTGCTATAAAGATACTTGAAAATGTGGAAGCAACTTTAGAAATGGACAATGGGCAAAGGTAAGAACAGCTTTGAGGGATCAGAAGGAGAGAAGAAGATAAGGGAAACTTTACAACTTCCTAGAGACTTGTTGAACAGTTGTGACCAAAATGCTGATAGTGATATGGACAGTTATGTCCAAGTTGAGGTGGTCTCAGATGAAGATGAGAAACTTATTGGGAACTAGAGTAAATATCACTCTTGCTATGCTTTAGCAAAGAGACTGGTGGCATTGCACCCCTGCTCTAGGATCTAAGGAACTTTGAACTTGTAAGAGAGGATTTAGTGTATCTGGCAGAATAAATTTCTAAGCAACAAAGCATTCAAGATTTAACCTAGCTGCTTCTAAAAGTTTATGCTCATTTGCATAAAAATGAAATGGCCTGAAATTAGAACTTATATTTAAATGGGAAGCAGAACGTGAAAGTTTGGAAAATTTGTGGCCTGAACATGGGGTAAGAAAAAAAAAAAGCCATTTATAAAGAAGAAATTCCAGGTTGCAGAAATTTTTATGAGTGGACAAATTTTAACAGCCAAGATGAAGAAAATGTCTCCAGGGCATTTCAGAGGACTTCATAGCAGACCCTCCCATCACAGGCCTGGACGTCTAGGAGGTAAAAGATGGTTTTTAGCCACAGCTGGAGCTGGAGTGGCTGGGATGCAGGGCACCCTGGGTTTGGGCTTTGCTTCTCCGTGCAGCCTTGGAATATGGTACACTGTGTCTCAGCTGCTCCAGTTCCAGCTGTGGCTAGTATTGGTCAAGGTACAGCTTAGGCCATTGCTTCAGAGGTTGCAAGCCCTAATCCTTGGAAGCTTCCATGTGATGTTGGGCCTGCAAGTGCACAGGAGACAAGAAGTGAGCTTTGAAAGCCTCTGCACAGACTTTAGAGGAGGTATGGATGCCTGAATGTCCAGGCAGAAGTCTGCTGAAGGGTAGAGCCCTCATGGAGAATCTTTACCAGGGCAATGTGGAGAGAAAATGTGGGATTGGAGCCCTTACACAAAGTTCCCACAATCATGATAGAAGGTGAAAAAAAGCAGCCACCTTCTTCACAACATGGCAGTAGGGAGTGTGTGCATGTCAAGGGGGAACTGTCAAACACTTATAAAAACATAATCTTATGAGAACTCACTCACTATCATGAAAACAGAATGGGGAAACCCACCCTCATGATCCAGTCACCTTGCTTCCTTGACACATGGGGATTACAATTTGAGATGAGATTTGGGTGGGTACACAAACTTAATCATATTATTTCACCTCTGGCCCCTCCAAAATCTCATGTCTTTTTACATTTCAGAACTAATCATGCCTTTCCAACAATCCTTGAAAGTCTTAACTTATTCCATCATTAATCAAAAACTCCATGTCCAAAGTGTCATCTAAAACAAGGCAAGGGCCTTCTTCCCAGGAGCCTGTAAAATCAAAAGCAAGTTATTTACTGCAAAGGTACAATGGGGTACAGGCATTAGGAGAAATTGGCCAAAATAATGGGGCTACAGGCTCCATGCAAGTCCCAGATCCAGGGAGGCAGTCATTAAATTTTAAAGCTTTGAAATGATCTCCTTTGTCTCCATGTCTGACATCCAGGGCATGTTGATGCAGGAGGTGGGATTCCAGGGCCTTGTGTATCTCCTTCGAGAGCTGGTGTTGAGTGCCTGTGGCTTTTCCAGGAGCATGATACAAGCTGTCAGTGTAGCTACCATTTTGGGATCTGAAAGATGGTGGCTCTTTTCTCACAGGTTGACTAGGCAGTGCCCCAGTGGGGACTCCTGTGTGGGGGATCCAAGCCCCCATTTCCCCTTTGCACTACCCTAGCAGAGGTTTTCCATGAGGGCTGTGCCCCTACAGAAGAATTCTGCCTGGATAACTAGGCATTTCTCTACATCCTCTGAAATCTAGATAGAGTTTCCTAAACCTCAATTCTTGACTTCTGTGCACCTGCAGGCCCAACACCATGTGAAAGCCACCAAGGCTTGGGGCTTGCTCCCTTGGGAGCAATGTCTCAAGATATACATTGGCATTTTTTAGCCAAAACTAGTGCTAAAGCTGTTGAGACACAGGGCACCATGTCCTGTGACTACACAGGGCACCATGTCCTGCGACTGCACAGAGCAGCCAGGAACCTGAGCCCAGCCCACAAAACCATTATTCCTCCTATACCTCTGGGCCTGTTATGGGAGGGACTGCTCCCAAGACCTGTGACATGCCCCAGAGACATTTTCCCCATAGTCTTGGTGATTAACATTTGGTTCCTCATTATCTTTGCAAATTCCTGCAGCTGACTTGAATTTCTCCCCAGGAAATGTGGTTGTCTTTTCTATTGCATCATCAGGCTGCAAATTTTCCAAACTGTTATGCTCTGCTTCCCTTTTAATCATAAGTTCCAATTTCAAACCATCTCTTTGTGCATGCATAGAACTGAATGCTTTTAGAATAATCCAGGTCATGTCTTGAATGCTTTGCTGCTTAGAAATTTGTTCCACCAGATATCTGAAGTCATCTCTCTTAAGTTCAAAGTTCCTCAGATCTCTAGGACAGGTGCAAAGTAGAGCAGTCTCTTTGCTAAAACATAGCATGAGACCTTTGCTAATCATTGTAAACCCCTGCCTAATTCTTTTAGATTAGTTGAAAACATTTTTAATTAATGTAAAATATATTATAACATTTTATATACTGTGGAATATGGGCAAGACATTTAGCCTCAACAACTACCCGCATTTCCCACCTGCTGATTGGTGATAATGATAGTAATAGCAGTTGCATTAGCAAAAAACCTACTCACACACATTGTAATAAAACATTGATAATGATACGTAGAAACATACAATCAAGAAACATGATGGATTATTTTATTATAGGTTGATTTATATTTGTTTGAATATGGAGTATGTTTTAAAATATTGTAGCCCATTTATTTTGGTTTAGGCAGCCAAGGTGGGAAGATCACTTGAGCCCAGGAGTTCGAGCCCAGCCTAGGCAACAGAGGGAGACCTTAGTCTCTACAAAAAAAAAAAAAAAGTAGGAATTTGCCAGGTGTGGTGGCATATGCTTGTGGTCCCAGCTACTCAGGAGGCTGAGTTGAGAGGACTGTTTAAGTCCTGGAGGTTCAGGTTGCAGGGAGCCATGATTGTGCCATTGCACTCCAGCCTGGGTGAGAGAATGAGATCCTGTCTCAAACAAACCAAAACAAAAGAAAACAAAAATCCATTAAATATTTTGAAATAAATGTTCCTAATTTCAGTAGGTAAAATGAGACAACAATACGGTTATTGTTTAAAAAATTAATGAGGAAAATGCTTTCTTTTTCAAAAATATAAGTGAAATTAGGGCATTGTTTGTCTATATGACTTTTTTTAAAAGTCATTAAAATACCTACAATCACTAATGCTTTCTTTCTCTACAGAGATTCAAATAATTGTTCAATTAATAACAGTAACAATTTTAATGATATTTAGTAACATTTCTTAGTGCTCACTTACCAGTAATGCTGGTGCTTAGTGTGTATTTGTGGATAATTTTACTTAATCCTTGCAATGAACTATAATAAACATTACTAATTTTATATCCCAGAGTTTTAATGGAATTTTAATAAAGCTCTTCTTTGGAAATACTTCTGTAAACAACAACAATAAAATGATAAGGACACATAAATCAAAATATTAATGCTCAAATGCACACCTATCAAGCAAATGCATAAATGACAGTAATCTTCATTACTTACCAAACAACAAACTGTTATATTGTGAAAAGTCCTTATTAGAAAAAGTTTATACCCACTATTTTATTACCTGTTTTAGTGCCTAGCAGTTTCTAGTTTTTCTGGGGTCCAAGTAGTTTTTTTGTTTCCAGATCTATCCAGTGGTAGCTCCAATTGCTTTAAAACAATTTTTACCATTGACAACTCTGATTGATATCTTATCTGGAGTGCTAACCTAATGACACTTTCCTAGATTAACCTCAAAAAAAGATAAGCATGCACACACACACACACACACACACATACACCCCCCCCACACAAACAAACATAATACAGTAGTCAAAGCTATGATATTGGCTAAAATAGTGTTGACATGTTCAGTGAAATGGATTAATAATGAGTAGAAAATCAAAGTAAAATTCTATCAACAATTGACATTTCCAATAAAATATTTCTGTGAGTTCAAGAGTTTAAAGATCTAGATAATAGAGATAAATAGGTATACCTACACTGAAACTCACATGCACACACATCGTGGCACAAGTGTCAATGGATTTCTCAAGAAAACCAAATTTCTAAAATAACAGGGACAGTATGCTCCAATTTTTATTTTAAAACTAAACAAATTGCCTAATCACCAAATCTTGATAATTACAATTAAACATGGGTGTATGTATGTATTGTTTCAAATGATAAATGCTGAATTGCATTCATCTAGTACTTATAAGTGAGTAAAAACAGGATGTGCTGTATAGGATTTGTAGAAAAACATAAAATGTTTTATTATACTGTATCTCATTACATCCTTTCCTTGTTTATATTTAGAAATTAATTTTACCAAGAATCAAAACAACCTATAAATTAAAAAAATCACTTTCTTTGACTTATGAGAGATATTAGAACATAAATTATAGTGCATATGTCCCAGAATTTTCTAACTTTTAGAAGATAATGATAAAATATTTTCTTAGTACTACTAATAAATATCATAGTAATAGGACTAGTAGTAGTAACATATGATTAATGCTTATTTACCTGGAAGAAAATGTTCTTTGGGCCTTTTTGTGCATGATCCCATAACAAACTTGTGCTACTGATATTTTTATTAATTCTACAGCACAGATTTTTCATGAGCATTACAATAAATAATATGACACTTTTGAAACCTAAAAAGAAACCAATTATAAAAGCAATTATGTTATCACTTCATGAGAATAATTAACAAAACAGTTTGATGACCTACTGAATTCACTTCATTTTTTAAATCTACCTAATAAACTTACGGAATGTAAGTTCTTCAGTAACTCTTCTCAGTCACTAAAAGCATTCCCAATGATTAAATCTATAACATTTTAGGCCAAAATTTCCAGATATTAGTATTTAAGGAAGCTTAAACAACTGTCAATAAGCTGATAGCAAACTCCTTTTACATTCATGATGAGAGACCAGGATTTTCAGAACAGAAGTGACACTCTGCAATTGATGGCTGTTGATCATGTAAAATAGAGCTTTATTTATAACAACAATTTATTAAAAAGACAGTCCTATCTATCCACAGTCTTATGAAAAATAATAAACACAATTACATAGGTAATATTAGGAAGAGCAACAGAAAAGTACAAAATTCAATAGCTTCAGCATATACCAGTAATAACCACGCAGCAGACGACAATGTCAATTAGGAGCAATTCACTACACTAAAAACAAAATGTTGTTAAACCACACTTACTATATCTTCTATATACATCCACAAAAAAACAGAATAATATTCCTGAGTCAGACAAAACGAAACTGAATGCTTGGTCATATATGCAATCAACTTTGAATCAATAACATATAGATAAAAAAATATGTAAACACTTGAAAACTAAATAAAGCATTTCTCAGTAATTCATGAGTCAAAAATAATGTCTCAAGGGAAAACATAAATATATAACATATCAAGATTTGTTAGATGCAGCTAAGGCAGTGATGACAGGGAAATTTATAACACTAAATGCATACATAAGGACAGAGTAAAATATCAAATCGGTAATATAAACTTCCACCTCAAGAATCTTCTTATAAAATGAATAAGCCCAAAACAAGCATAAAAAAGAAAATAATAAAGATAAAATCAGAAATTGATGAAATTGAAAGTACATAATTAAGAAAACCAACAAAACTAAAAGCTGGTTCTTTGAAAAGATACATAAAATTGACAAACCTTTACTGAGAATGACAAAGAAAAAGACAGAAGACGAAAATTATCAATATCAGGAATCTAAGAAAAGATATCATTACAGGTCCTGCAGACATCTAAAAGACAGTAAGGAAAGATTATGAACAACTTTGTACACATAAATTTGACAACATTGACAAACAAAATACACCAATTCTTTAAAAATGCAAACTAACACAACTCACCAAACATGAAAAAGATAATATGAATAACCTTATAACTATTAAGGAAATTAAATTTGTAATTAATTAAAACATTCCCCCAAAATAAGTCTCCAGGCCCAGATGGTTTCATTGGAGATTTATACCAACTAAGTAAAGAATTAATGACAATTTCATATTCTCTCCAAAAACAGAAAATACTTCCCAATTCATTTTAGAATGAGTATTACCCTGAACCAAAACCAGAGAAAGAATATACAAAAAAAAGAATAAAAAACAAATTTATAGACCAATCAGTATCCTTCATGAATATAAGTACAAAAAATTTTTTTAAATTATTAGCAAACAGAATTCAGGAGTAGATAAATGGAATTATAGTCATTCCTCAGTATCCACAGGAGACTGCTTTCAGGACCTCCCCAAGCTTACAAAAATCTGAGGATGCTCAAGTTCCTTATATAGTATAGTGTAGCATTTACATATAACCTTTACATATCTTCCTGTATACTTTAAATCATTTCTAGATTAACTTTAATACAAAATACAATGTAAATCTATGTAGATGGGTTTTTTAAAAATTATTTTACTTTTTTAAAATTTGTTTATTTTACTTTAGGTGCATAGTATATCTGGCATTTCTCCCCATGTTATCCTTCTCCACTCTCCCCTCCCTCCCCACCTCCTGCTGTCTCTCTCCTACCTCCCAACTGCCCCCAGTATGTGATGCTCCTGTAAATAGTTGTTATACTGCATTGTTTTTATTGATATTATTTACCATTGTATTGTAATTTTTCTATTGTTTTTAATTTCTGAATATTTGTTGTCTGTAGTTGTGTTGAATCCATGGGTATGGAAACCTCAAGTACGGAGAGCCAATTGTAAACACCATGGGCCAAATGTGGTTTACTCCAGAGATGGAAGGCTGGTTCAATATTCAACAACTAATCAATGTAAATCCACCATATTTCAGGCTATACTATGTAAGAAAAATCATATGATATTGTCACCTGACAAATAAATATACATTTTAATAAAATTCAACATTTATGATTTTAAAAAATCATATAAAAATGCCCTAGAATAAAACTTCAACTTGTCACAGAATGACTGTAAAAAACCTATAGCTGATGCCATACTTAATGTTGAAAGTCTGAATGCTTTCACTGTGCGATCAGGAGTAAGGCTAGGATGTCCACTTCACTAGGACTATGTAATATAATCCTAGAAATTTGAGTCAGTTAAATAAAGCAAGAAAATGAAGTACATACAGAAAAGAAAGAAAAAAATGAACTTGTCCTCCTTATTTGCATATATGATTCCCTTATTTTGATGTTATATTATTATGCACCAAGGTCACAAGATACAAGATAAGCATACAAATCAATTGTAATTCTACACACTAATAATGAAGACCACAATTAAAAATTTTAAAATCACTGCAAAAATAAAATCTGTAGGTGTGAATTGAAAAATATATGTTAAGAATTTGAATGCTAAAAGCAAGGATGACTTCATGTCCTTTGCAGGGACATGGATTAATCTGGAAACCATCATTCTCAGCAAACTGACACAAGGACAGAAAACCAAACACCGTATGTTCTCACTTATAAGTGGTTGTTGTACAATGAGAACACATGGACATAGGGAGGGGAACATCACACACCGGGGCCTGTTGGGGGGCGGGTGGGAGAGCTAGGGGACGGATAGCAGGGGTTGGGGAGGGATAACATTAGGAGAAGTACCTAATGTAGATGATGGAGGGATGGATGCAGTAAACCATCATGGCATGCAGTAAATCTACACATGTACCCCAGAACTTAAAGTATAATAAAAACAAATAAATAAATAAGGAAATCAAAGATCTAAATATATACCACGTTCATGCACTAGAGGACTAGTCATAGTAAAGATGTCAATTCCCCTCAAAGTAATACACAGATTGATCACAATTCCTATGAAAATCTCACCAAGGTTCTTTTGACATAAAAAAGATTATTCTCAAATTTATATGAAATGCAAAGACAGTGGAATATCTTTAAAAAGTTTTGTAAGAGGAGAGTATAATGTGAGGAATCAGTCTACCTGATTTCAAGGCATTAACTATAATAATCAAGAGTGTATGGTATTAGCAGAGGGATGAATAAAGACCTATGGAACAGAACAGAGTACTCAGAAATAGACCCACAAATATATGTCCAAATGATGTTTTATGTAGGTGCATATTTTTCTATTGTAGGAAAATATACATAAAATTTATCATTTTAACCATTTTAATTGTACAGTTGTGTGACATTAAGTACATTCACACTGCTGTGAAACAATCACCACCATTCATCTGTAGGATATTTTTATCTTTCCAAACTGAAATTCCTTAGCCATTAAACAATAACTTCTCATCTCCTTCCTCCAGCCCCTTTGTTTCCATGAATTTGTCTACTCTAGGTACCTCACGTAAGTGTAATCATAAGCTTTTGTGACTATTTCACGTAGCATAATGTCTTTAATTTTCATGGATAGTATGGCATGTGTCAAAATGATTTTTAAAGACAATAATATTCCATTGGGTACATATATTCATATCTACATTGTGAATATATCTATATAATTATAAATATATATTATCATATAAATATCAAATGAAGATATTTATATACACATCATATGAATATAGATATTTATATCCAGATCATATATATTATCATATAAACATATTTATATTTATGTAGGAATAAATATAGATATATATACACACACATATTTTGTGTTTCCTTTCATCTGTTGACTGATATTTGGGTTGCTATTACCTCTTTACTATCATGAATAATACTGGTATGAATACAGGTATACAAATATATGTTCAAGTTCCTAATTTTAATTATTTTGGGTATACCTCCAATATGGCCAAATGGTTTGTAACAAAGGTGCAAAAGCAATTCAAAGGAGGTAAGGTAGGCATTTCAGCAAATGGTGCTAGAGTAATTAGACATCCATAAGCACCCCTCCACGATATTTAGACTTAAGTCTGAAAGTGAATCAAAATAGATCCAATTAAGTCAAAATGGATCATGAACCTAAATATAAAATGTAAACGTATAAAACTTTTAGAGATAAAAAGTATTTGGAATAAAAGGTTAGGCCAAGCCTTCTTAGACTTGACACCAAAATCATGATCCATAAAGAAAAAAAATTGGTAAATTTGATATCAACAACATTTAAAGCTTTTGCTCTGTGATTCTGTTGAGATGAAAAGACAAGCTACCTACTGAGAAAATCTTTGCCAACTATATCAAGAACTTTCAAAGCTCAACAGTAAACAAAAACAATCTCATTAGAAAATGGGCAAAATATTGAAGAGATATTTCAGCAAAGAGGATATATAGATGGCAAATAAGGACGTGTAAAAGTGTTCACCATCATTAGACATTAGGCAAATTCAAATTGAAACAATAATAAGATATCACTACACATTTATCGGGGACTAAATTGATCAGAATAGCTATTTTTTTAATTGACAATACCAAATTTTGGCAATTATACAGAAAAATGGTATCACATATTGCTAATAGGAATGTAAAATGGTACAGTCAGTCTGGAAAAAAATGGCAATTTTCTCTAAAAATAAATATGCCATTGCCATTTGACCCAGCAACTGCAGTCCTGGGCACTTATTCCAGAGAAACGGAAATTTATATTGACACAAAAACCTGTTCACATAGGTTTATATCAGCTTTATTCATAACAGCCAAAACTATAGTACAATATTCCCAACCAGGATATTGACTATTACTGTCAAGATACAGAATATTTTCATCACCACAAGGATCCCTCATGTTAACCCAGATATTCTTCAATGGGGAAGGGTTAAAATAATTATACGACATCCATTCCACACAATTCTTCTTAGTAATAAAAAAAAGAATGAACTATTAATACATGCAGGAACCTGGATGATTTTCCAGAGAATTATTCTAATCTTTTAATGTTGAATAACATATGATTCTGTTTATATAATACTCTTAAATATAATTTTAGAATAGGGAGGCATCTGGGCTAAGAAAAAAGAATAGAGTAGTGGTTGCCGGGTGTCAAGAAGATGTTGGTGGAAATACAGAATTTGGTGCTACTATAAAAAAGAGCGACATTAAGAAATTTTGTGGTGGTGGAAATGTGATGTATCTTGACTGTATTGGTCTCCTGGTTGTAACATTGCACTAGAGTTTTGCAAGATGTTAGTATTATGGCAAACAGATATTATTTTCCACAATTGCATGTGAATCTGCAATTATCACACAAAAAAAGTAATTTTAAAAACTGGCAATAACATACACAAAATATATGCAGTGTGTATTACACTATGGCACTGACATACAGTATGTCAATGAGTCCAGTGGAAGAGGATGAGTAACAAACAATTGTTTACAATTTAATATTGAAAGAAAAATTCAAGAAAAATATTTCATATACAACCATTAATCATCTCACATATGCTATTTCAAGTCTTAAAATTTATATATAAAGAAATATATATCAATGCATGGCTATTCATGAAGTGTTCCTGAGTAAAGAGTGTGTATAATAATGGTTATAATTAATTCAAATTCTTATGTACAAATGTATCGAAATCCACATCCTCGAAATTCCAATTGTATACATGTCTACCTATGTTTCTGGGCACATGACAAATAATCTTTAATTATGTATCTAATAGGTAGAAAATCAGAGCTTAAAACAGCATGCAGAGTGACATATGTATAATCAAAAATAGTATATTGCTCATTACAAATTAGTGCTTTATCTCACTTTTTGAGCTGAGAAATTACTGATTATTTTTAAAAGTGAAGTGAAGAAAATATACTTATTTTAACACCATGTAATGGAAAACGTTGACAAATTGTATAGCCTCTGGAAATACCATTATTTTCCAATTATTAAAATGTGATAATAGAACCTGATGTATGAGAATTAGTAGCAAGAGTTATGTTGGTTGTAGTAAAAAATATAATAATAAAAATAACAACTACCAAAATAATATTAACATATAATATTTCCACAGTACTTTTTTACCTGGTACAAGATGTATTTATAAGGATTTTCCCTGTGGATTTCCTTATCTGTCCTTCACAACAAACCTGAGCTCAGAAAATATGATTAATTTTAGAGCCCAGACTTGTCATGAAGAGTAAATGAATCAACATGTGAAAATACTTTCAAAGGGTGTAACAAAGCCAAGTAGAAGCAATTTTACAATGAAAAGGTAAGATTTTGTATATAACAAAACATTCTTATTTATTATCTCTTGATTTCTTATTAAGAGTCAAATTTCCTAACTTCATAGTGTAATTTCCATTAGTGACCACTACTAAGTAGTCTTTCTTTCAACCAAAACTTGCCCAGATTCTACAGCTTTACCTGAATTGAGGAGATGAGCTGACATTTGATCCAAACTTACGGTTGACGACTCAGTCTGCATAGTGAGAAAGGCCCATTGGGTGTTACCAATGGTGATGATATGGTATAAGGCTTTACTGAATATGGCAAATCATAAAGGAAAAAGAAATTTGCATCCAACTATGGTCATTTGAAAGTGAAAACTATAGAGAGAAATGAACTCTATGAAAAAGAAAAGATAAAAAACCAGCATCTTCCCTATGTATCAGCAATAATCATTCATTAAAGAAAGTGGAAAAAACAAATGAGTCTATAATATCCAGAATCTATAAAGAACATTTAAAAATCAACAAGAATAAAATAAATAACCACATTAAAAAGTGGCTAAAAACATGAACAGATATTTCTCAAAAGAAGACATAAAAGCAGCCAACATACGAAAAAATCCTGAACATCGCTAATCAGTAGATAAATGCAAATCAAAACCACAATGAGATACCGTCTTACACCAATCAGAATGCTTGTTATTAACAAGTTAAAAAATAATAGATGTTGGTGAGGCTGTAGAATAAAGGGAACCCCGATATGCCATCAGCAGGGATGTAAATTAGTTCAGCCACTGTGGAAAGAAGTCTGGAGATTTCTCAAAGTTAAACTACAAACAGAACTACCATTTAACCCAGTAATCTCATTACTGGGTATATATTCAAATGAAAATAAATCATTCTACCAAAAAGACACATGAATTTATATATTTATCACAGCACTATTCACAATAGCAGAGACACAGAAACAACCTAAGTGTCCATGGATGGTGGATTAGATAAAGAAAATGTGGTTATGTATACACCATGGAATACCACACAGCCATAAAAAAGAATAAACTCATATTCTCTGTAGCAACATAGGTGCAATTAGAGGACATTATCCTAAGCTAATCAATGCAGAAACAGAAAAGAAAATACCCTATATTCTCATTTATAAGTAGGAGGTAAGCCATGGGTACACATGGACATAAAGATGGGTACAAGAGACACTGGGGACTCGAAAAGGGAGGAAGAAGGGAAGGGGATGAAATGCTGTAAAATTTCCCTATTGGGTACCATGTTTACTATCTGGGTGATAGGATCAATAGAAGCCCAAACCTTAGCATAACGCAATATACCCTTGTAACAAATCTGCACATGTACCACCTGAATCTAAAATCAAAGTTAATTTTTTTTTTAATAAATTGGTCAGGCATGGTGGCTCACACCACTTTGCGAGGCCAAGGTAGGAGGATTGCATGAAGCTAGGAATTTGAGACCAGCCTGGGAAACAAAATGAGACCCCATCTCTACAAAAAATAAAATAAATTAGCTGGTGCAGTGGCATGTGCCTGCAGTGCCAACTACCTGAGAGGCTGAGGTGGGGGGATCCCTTGAGCCCAGGGGTTTCAGACTGCAGTGAGCTATGACCACACCACTGCACTCCAGCCTGGGCAACTGAATGAGGCCCTGGCAATTAAAAAAATGGAAATTAGTCCAAAGAAAAATAATAAAACGTGTCAGTAGTTATCATATGTTGTCTATAAATCAATGAAGAGAACAGAACATTCCTAAAAAAAGAAAACAGTTGAATACCAGATTCCTCTAAACAGTCACTGCTGTTCTGTAATCAAAATCTTCAAAGAGATCTTCAGAGAAAATTTAGAGTGATGTTTATGTTCAATATTAAATAGAAATGGGTAAGATGTTTCAAGAACTCCTGTTATAGAAAGAGTCAGAATGCAAAATTTGTATCCTAAATGATATTTTAAAAATGAACACGTAAAGGTTGTAGTTTAAGAACTCAGGTATAAGTAGAACATAGTTGAGCACCCAGGTCACACATGACAAATTCTGTATTCAATTATGGAATAAAAACACCAATTTAAACATCTTTATGCAACATATCCATAAGTATATTGATTTTATTAATATATTGATTAATTTGCCCTGAATGTATTTCCATGGCATACTGTTCACAGATTGAACCAGATCAGAGGAGGACAACATATTTTTAGGAAACACACACAGAAACACAGCCGCACTCATCCAGAAACAAAGGCACATATTGCTATATACCTATACTTATCCATATCTACTTATGTCTACATATGAGTGTGTTATATGCAAACCTAGTTATATTTAGACACATATGTTTCTATGTTCAAAACACAACCGTACACATACACATATATATAAATGTTTTATCTTCCTTCCTAAAATTTTAAAGTGTTTGCTTGAACATATTAAGATACCAGGAGGCTAAATAAAGAGGTTGTGAATGCAAGAGGTTTCCCTAAAATGGATTCCTAGTTATGGCAAAACACTTTAGAATGATCTCTAAAAGTTAAGAATTAATATTATTAATATTGAAGATATAGAATACCCTTCTAGAAGAGGGAAGTTTGTAAACAGGTATTTATTTCTTACAGTTCTTCAGTCTGGGTTCGAAGATATCAGCAGATTCATTGTCTGTAAAGCGTTCATCTTCTTGCTGTAACCTCACATGGCAGAAGGGACAAGGCTGTTCTCTGGGGCTTCTCTTATAAGGGCACTATTCCAATCATGCAGGTTCCACCTTTGTGACATAATAACTTGCCTAATAACTCCACTTCTTAATACCATCATATTGGTTCTTAGGTTTCAACACACGAATTGTAGGTAAAACATAAAATTGAGACCACAGCACTCCACGTGTTAATTATTTAACTTTGAATGACACTTCTTATTCTTCCTTGTTGAGAATTGTCCTTGATAATCGATTTAATTTACATTTGGGTATTAAAAATATCATTGCTTTGTCAGATTTCCCTAAGTGTAACATTTATCTTTCTGTCTTTGCTTTTGCAATGAGGAAATTTGTGCGCATTGAAAATCTTTACTAAATAGAACTCAGTCATCTTTTGATGTGGGAGCATGACATAGTTTTTGTTTTCTTTAGGAAAGTCATGCTGTGTTCTTTATAGATATGTAAAATAGATGTTATAAATTTATTCCTAGCATCTTTTCTTTTTATGTTAATTAAATTCATCTCTCCATCATCTTTGCTAACTGATTATTGCAGGTAGACAGATAACATGCCTAATTTTGCCAACTCACTTTTCTACCAGCTTTCATTATTGTTTAGCTCATTTAGTTGGATGATTGCATTCAATGGTTTAATGAATTATAAATAAATCAACTTTCGGAGCATGTTAACCTATTAGGAATTGCTTTATAATGGAATCTCAAGATAGGTGGATGGTACTTTAGTTCCTTTTTTCCTTTGTTTTGTTTTATTTTTATTTTTTTTACTATTCTTTATACTAGCATGAACAAATTTTAATTATTGTTTTAAAATTTGGAACCATGGTTGGATATTGAATTAAGTGATTTGTTCATGATTAAAGAGAAATGAGTGATGTAAATTCATTTTCACAGCTTGAAAGCATAATTTTTGTTTTAATTTTTTAAAATGATGGATATGCCATTATCTCACTGTAACTACTGAACCTAGACAACCTGTAGGGAAACCATCTATATTTCATATCCCTTCCTTAATGTATGTAAACTTCTTGTTAAATTAATATTCTAAAATACTTTACGTGTTAGGATAAGAAGGTACTTTCCTGTCAGAAGCTAAAATGAGGGTTTGAGTATTCATGTATTTGTAAGATCTCTAGAAATATCCTATGCAGATTTTTTAATCTGGTTTGATTTACGGATATGAAGTCATGGATATTCAATCTAGACTAAATTATATATTGCCTTCATATTAGGTATAAAATTCAACCTGTTTTTTGAGATGGAGTCTTGCTCTGTCGCCTAGGCTGGAGTGCAATGGCATAATTTAGGCTCTCTGCAATCTCTGACTCCTGGGTTCAAGCGATTGTCCTGCCTCAGCCTCCCAAGTAACTGGGACTACAGGCACACACCACCACGCCTGGCTAATTTTTTGTAGTTTTAGTAGAGATGGGGTTTCACCTTGTTAGCCAGGATGGACTCCATCTCCTGACTTCGTGATCTGCCCACCTAGGCCTCCCAAAGTGCTGGGACTACAGGCGTGAGCA
This sequence comes from Cacajao melanocephalus, assembly GCA_963573385.1. Classification (NCBI taxonomy): domain Eukaryota; kingdom Metazoa; phylum Chordata; class Mammalia; order Primates; family Pitheciidae; genus Cacajao; species Cacajao melanocephalus. The sequence continues at coordinate 24,075 of CAUYLG010013391.1, forward strand.
CCAAAATTCAAATTTTTAATCCATGTAGTATACATTTGATTTTGTGATATGAAATAAATGTGCAAATTTTAAAGTAATTGAGTATGATACATAGACTCCCAGTTCTATTCAACACCCGTCCATATGATTTCTTAAGTCACTATCACACTTAGTAATTACTATAACTTTTGGTAGTCATAGTAATTTCCCTCCCCTGAGAAACTGGATTTGAACATTAAGGTACTGTTGAGTGAATGGTGTTAAAAATGGATGTGGAAGATAAAAATCTATCTGTATATGTCTCTTATATTCACTGGTTATTTTGAGGAAAAACTAAATTTATAATTAAAAACTAATTTTATAAAATTAATATTCCAAATTCTCACTTTCTCTGGGGTCATAATTAAGTCTCTTAACCACACTCTCACCAATGCTTCCTACCTGTATGAAAATGATTATCAATTGTAATATGAGTAAAGCCATAATTATTAAGCATTAATAATGACTTAATGTTAACTTGTCTGCCAGTCTGGGTATTTATATCATATTCAAGGATTAAACTCATCTTTATTATACTAGATTATATAGAAGTGTTAGTATCTATATATAATAGATTTGGTAATAACATAGGTAAAGAGATATATGTCAAATTTTTTTGTAACCTAGATGGTGACAAACACATTAGCAATTATATTAACATACCACTTATATCCATTGGTGTATAGGCAAATTCCTCACAAGCAAATGAAGCCCTGCATTTAAATGAAAACGAATTTCATTCATGCTAGGGTGTCTGGGATCTAGATGACTAGGAGACTCAACCATATCAACTTGAAGCAAACTTGTTCCACGTGATACAAACAGAATGTTGCTTATTTTACAACTTTGAATTCACAACATCACATGCATTCCCAAACTAGTGAAACTCAACAAGAGTGACCTTATAAAAGGAGATAATGAATTTTTGGAATACTAGGAACCAAACTACATGGTCACCATTAAAAGCAATCATTCAAACAGTATCATCATGTATGACAAAAAGATTCTGAGTTCAAGGCAACTGAATGAGCTGATGAAACTCTGCAGTATAATCTAAAATTGCAGCTGAACTATTTACAGCCATTAACCTCTGCATTCCCCAGTGTGCTTTCTTAGACTTCAAGACTTCAATTCAATGAAAACAAACATGTCTATCTAAGCAGGGATATACATAAATACATAATGTCACACAGAACAAGCAAATTAAAAAATAAAGACAATACATATTCAAAGTTATATGAAACAAAAATGAATCACCACACCCTGGAAATTATAGTTGAACATCAATCTCTATATATTCTTGCCACATGACAAATAAAGCTGTGTGTTAAACACTAAGCATATGGAATAGGTGAAAAATCTGCTCTAAGGAAGTATGTTTCTTGTAGAATATTATAAAATAATAAAAATTATTTCCTCACTTCAATTTGTAGCAAATTTAAAAAGTATCCATAAAAATTAATAGAAAAAATACATTTACTAGAAAATTATGTCATCTGTGGTATTAGCAAGTCCTATAGCTGACACAATTACCAGGAATTCTATCCTATTCACAGGTGATCATTTAAAGTGTTCTTTGTGCTAATAAACATATTACTAGTAGTAGTGATAGTAACAGTAGGTTCAATGGTAGTGTGGATAGTAGAAGCAATATTAATTATAAATCACACTGGGTGAAGGCACAATTGGGAGGTAATTACTTTGGAATTTCATGTGTATTTTCTCATTTGATCACCAAAAAAAAAATGTGCAGACCAAATCTTAATAATTGCATATCTCAAAATTGTTATGATGATTAAATGAGGTAGCATGTAAAAATAAATTTGGAAACTGAACATTTGCAAAAATGCAAATGCAATCATACTGACACAACATTTCTACCAAATATATTTAAAGATGACAAGATGCATTGCTATTTACAATCTACTTACCTTACTGCTAAGATGTCACACTTCCAGAAATTAACATTAAACTGCCCTTTTGTCGTTTCCAAATTTCTCCAGAAATTAGTACATCAGAAAGTTTACAGCAAACCAGTATGAGGATATGGTTTTTCAAATCATTATGTTAGAGCTTAGTTCTCAGAATAAAGCCACAGCTGTAATCATACAACTACAATAGATCTTAGTGTCAAGAAGTGAGGTGGATGGGGAAAAAGCAACAATTAGCATAATTGTTGTCTAAAACAAAAATCAGTCAGAAAGCACAATGATTATAAATAAAAAAAATATTTTCAGTAAAAGCTCCAAATTTAATAGCTAGGCAAAAACTTATCATATCCTTTCAAGCTATCAACAAGGTAAGCTGGAAATCTTTCCTGTAAAACCCCAAACCTGGATTGATCATCTAATTCTGTTCTTAGAAGAGGAAGATCATTTAGAGAAATTCTTTTCTTTCAGGTGAGATTAACCCATGGTGGTCCACTGGCTACACTTAGAGCCTAAAGGTCTTGAGGATACTTTAGATTCAGATGGCTGTTGGGACTCTGCTGAGTATAAGAAAGGCAATTCAAGGGTGATTACATCTCTACATCCATCACCAGTCTGAAAGCCACTACAAACTTGTACTTACTCTACCCAGAAATGACCCAGTGACATGTAATCGAAGTGACTGGCACATTTCTGAGTAGGGAACTTCCCACAACATGGCTAACTGTGGAGGTGCTGCCCCATCTTGCGTGTTCTCTCCCTGTAGCTGTCATCAATCCTGAGCATAGCATGATGCCTGAACACTGAATTTATTTAGTCATTAGTCCTGGAGAATGTCCAGCCCACTGCCCACCAACTTGCATGTGTGTCTCAGTGAGGACCCTCTCACCTGCTGCTCCATGTTTATCTGGATGATTGCCAGGACCAGGAGAGAACAAGTTTGTTCCTGATTTCTCTTCTTTTAGTAAATATCTTTATCTCTTCTATCTTTATCTTCTCTATCCTGTATGTGTTCATATTGTTAGTAAAGGACCATGAAAATTATATTGAGGATGACTGAGTCTAGCTAACCATCAAGGATAGCCTGAGATCAGGGATGACAGCTCAAGGTGCCTGCAGCTCTATCACCTCATCAGTCTGAGAGCCACCACAAACTTGTACTTCATGACTCTTATTCTACCCAGAGAAAAAAACAGTTACATGTAATCTGTGTTACTCTATTAGTCCATTCTCATGATGCTAATAAAAACATACCAATGACTGGGACATATATATATATATATATATATATATATATATATATGTAAAATATAAATATATGTGTAAACTATATATATATATGTAAACTATATATATGTAAACTATATATATATTAAAACTATATATATAGGTTTAATTGATTCATAGTTCAGCATTCCTGGGGAGGCCTCAGGAAATTTAGTTATGATGGAAGGGGAAGCAAATGCATCCTTCTTCAAATGGCAGCAGAAATTACAAGTGCTAAGCAAAGTGGGGAAAGTCCCTTAAAAAACCATTAGATCTAGTGAGAACTCACTATCACAAGATCAGCAGCATGGGGATAACCGCCCCCATGATTCAATTACCTCCCACCGGTCCCTTTCATGACACATGAGGATTATGGGAACTACCATTCAAGATGAGATTTGGGTGGGGACACAGCCAAACCATATCAGGCACCTTTCTGGGAAAAGCCCTGAACACAGCATGGCTGAAAGGGGAAGTGCTATCCCATCTTCCATGTTCATATTCTGCAGCTTTCATCACTCCTCTGAGCACAGCATGATGCCTGAACTCTGAACTTACATACTCATCAGTTCAAAATAATGCCCAGCCCACAAGACCCCAACTTGCATGTCTCCCTCAGTGAGTGCTCTCTCACCTGCTCTATGTTTACTTGGATGATTGCCAAGACCAGGAGAAAACAAGCTTGTTCCCATTTTCTATTCTTCAACTTGGAAGTATCTTCATCTCTTCTGTCACTTTCTTCTCTAACATGATGAAGTTCATATTGTTAGGAATGCACCAGTAAAATCGTCTTGAGAATGCCTGAGTTCCATGTGGCCAACTAGGATCTCCTGGCATCAGGGAAGGCAGCTCAACATCCTTGCAACTCCACCATATCAGGGGTCCATAAGCAACTATAAACTTGTACTCGATAAGCCTTAGCCCACTCAGAGAGGAATGAGTTACATATCATCTAAGTGACTGGCACCTTTCTGGAAAGGGCATTGCACATATCATAGACGAATGGGAAGGTGCTACTCCATAGTACAATGTCAAGCCCCATCCTAGAGAACGTCCAGCCCACTGCCCTCCATCACGTATGTTTCCGTCAGTGAGACACTCTCACTTGCTCCATTTTTAGCCAGATGGTTGCCAGGACCACAAGAGAACAAGGTTGTTTTTCTATTCTTCTATTAGGAAGTATCTTCACATCTTCTATCTTTCTCTTTATCATACAGGTATAGGAATGAACCATTGAAATCATCTAGAGGATGCCTGAGGTTCGGGTGGCCAGCTAGGATCTCCTGGCATCACTGAAGGCAACCCATGCCTCCAGCAACTCTACCTCATCACCTATCTGAAGGCCACCACAAACTTGTACTTCATAAGCCTTATTCTACTCAGAAAGGGAACAGTGACATGTAATCTAAGTGACTGTCACCTTTCCGAGTAGGGCACTGCCCATAGCATGACTGATTGTGGAGGTGCTGTCCCATCACTCACCATCATACACTGCAGCTTTCATCACTCTCCTCAACACGGCAGGATGGCTGAACCCTAAACATACTTATTAAGTCCTAGAGAATGTCCAGCCCACTGCCCTCCAACTTGGCATGCTTGCCACAATGAGGACCTTGTCACCTGATTTATGTTTACCTGGATGATGGCCAAGACCAGAAAAAAAAAAAATTTGTTCCTGTTTCCTCTTCTTCTTTTAGGAAGTAACTTTATCTCTCCTATTATCACCTGTTCTAACCTGTAGGTGCTCACATTGTTAAAAATGGACCATTAACATCGTCTGGAAGATGTCTGAATTCCAGGTGGCTTCCAAGTCTCTCCTGGAATCAATGAGGGCAGCTGAAAATGCTTGCAGGTCCGCCTGCTCACCAGTCTGAAGGCCACCACAAAATTGTACTTGGAGAAACTTGCTCTACCAAGAGAGGAGCCAGAAACATGTAATCTAAGTGACTGGCACTTTTTTTGAGTTGGGCACTGCATGGCTAATTTTGGAGGTGCTGATCCATCTTGCATGTTCTTCCCCTGTAGCTTCCATCACTCCTCTGAGCATAGCATGATGCCTGAACCCTGAACTTACTTATTCAACAGTCCTAGATAATGTCTAGCCCGCTGCTCTCCAATGTACATGCCTCCCTAAGTGAGGAACCTCTCACCTACTCTATGTTTACCTGGATGATTGCAAGGACCAGAAGAGTATAAGATTATTCCTATTTTTTATTTTTCTATTGGAATTATCTTCATCTTGTCTTTCTCATCTATAACCAGCAGGTGTTCATGTTAGTAACAGATAATTTAGAATATTTTGAGGATGCCAGAGGTCCATATGGCCAACTAAGTTCTTCTGGTATCAGGGAAGTAGCTCAAGGGTCTTAAAACTCCACCCTATCATGGGTCCAAAGGCCACCACAAACTTATATTTGCTGAGTCTTACACTATCAAGAAAGAAACCAGAGACATATAATCTAGGTGACTGGCACATTTCTGAGTAGGGTGCTGCACACTCAGTCTAATAGTAGAAGCACATGACTAATAGTAGAAGTGCTGCCCCATCTTGCAAGGTCAACCCCCATCCAAGAGAATGTCCAGCCCACTGCCCTCCATCATGCATGTCTCATGGAGCGAGAACACTATCACCTGCTCCATGTTTATCCAGATGGTTGCCAGGACCACAAGAGAACAAGCTTGTTTTCTGTTATTCTATTAGGAAGTATCTTCATGTCTTCTATCTTTTCTCTTCTCTAACAGATAGGTATTTCCATTGTTAGAAATGCATCATTGAAATCACCTTGAGAATACCTGAGGTTCAGGTGGCCAGCTAGGATCTCCTGGCATCACTGAAGACAAATCAAGGCTCCAGCAACTCCACCGCATCACCTGTCCAAAGGCCACCATGAACTTGTACTTGCTAAGCCTTACTCTACTCAGAAAGGGCACAGTGACATGTAATATAAGCAACTGATGCTTTTCCAAGTAGGGCACTGCCAACAGCATGACTGACTGTAGAGGGGCTGCCCCATCACTCACCGTCGTGCACTGCAGCTTTCATCAACCCCCTCAACACAGCAGGATGCCTGAACCTTGAATTTATTCTTAGTTCCTAGAAAATTTCCAGCCCACTGCCCTCCATCTTGGCATGCCTGCCTCAGTGAGGACCTTCTCACCTGATTTATGTTTACCTGGATGATGGCCAAGACAAGAAGAGAAAAAGGTTGTTCCTGTTTTCTTCTCTTCTTTTAGGAAGTGACTATCTCTTCTGTCATTGCCTTCTTTAACCTGTAGGTGCTCACATGGTTAGAAATGAACCATTAAAATCATCTTAATGATGCCTGAGTTCCAGGTGGTTTCCAAGGCTCCCCTGGGATCAATGAGGGCAGCTCAAGTTGCTTGCAGGTCTACCCCGTCACGTCTGAAGGCCACCACAAAACTATACTTGATGAGCCATACTTCACCCAAAGAGTGACGTGTAACCTAAGTGACTGACACCTTTTTGGGTAGAGCATTGCCCACAACATGGCTAATTGTGATGGTGCTGCCTCATTTTGCATGTTCTCCCCCTGTAGCTTCCATCACTCCTCTGAGCATAGCGTCATGCCTGAACCCTGAACTTATTTATTCATCTATCCTAGATAATGTCTAGCCCACTGCCCCCAATGTATATGCCTCTCTAAGTGAGGAACCTCTCACCTGCTCTATGTTTATCTGGATGATTGCCAGGATTGGAAAAGAGCAAGATTGTTCCCATTTTCTATTCTTATGTTAAAAATTATTTTCTTCTTGTCTTTCTCATCTACAACCTGTAGGTGGCCATGTTGTTAGAGACAGGCCATTTAAATTATCCTGAGGATGGCTGAGGTCCACATGTCCAACTAAGATCTGCTGGTATCAGGGACGGTACCTCAATGCTCTTGTAACTCTATCCAATCATAAGTCCAAAGGCCACTACAAACTTGGCGTGCCTTACTCTACCCAGAAAGGAACTAGTGACATATAAGCTATGTGACTGGCACATTTCTAAGTAGGGCACTGCACGTAGCATGGCTGATTGTGGAGATGCTACCCCATCTGGCACAGTTATACCCTGAAGCTTTCACCACTCCCCTCAACTTAGCAGGGTGCCTGAAGCCCAAACTTATTCATAAGTCCCAAAGAATACCCAGTTCATTGCCCTTCAACTTGCATGCCATCTTCACTGAGTACCCGCTCATCTGCTCTGTTTACCCAGATAATTACCAAGACCAGTAGAGAACATACTATTTCCCAATTCCTCTTCTTCTACAAAAAATATATTAAGATTTTTTCTTTGGCTTCTTTAACATCTAAGTGCTCACGTTCTTAGGTATGCACCACTGAAATCATCTTGAAGATGCCTGAGGTCCACACGACCAGCTAGGATCTTCTAGCATTCAAGAAGGCAGTTCAAGGCCCCTGCCAATCCACTGCATGAGGGGTCTAAAGGCCACCATAAAGTTGTGATTGGTGATATACTCCATCCAGAAAGCAATCAGTTAAATATAATCCAAGTGACTTGAGCTGTTCTAGGAAAGGCACTGCATTCGTTATGGCTGAATGGGGAGGTGCTGCCCAGTCTTGCATGGTCACTCCCAGCATCTTTCATCACTCCCCTAAATGCAACAGAATGCTTGAACCCTGATATGATTTATTCATCACTTCTAGAGAATTTCCAGCTCACTGCCCTCCAATTTGCATATCACACTCTGTGAGAGTACTCTCACCTGCTCGGTGTTTACCCAGATTATACCCAGGAGCAGGAGAGAACAAGCTTGTTCATTTTCTGTTCTTCTATTAGGAAGTAACTTCATGTCTTCTTTCTCTTCTCTAACACGCAGGTGTTCATGTCTTGAGGATGCCTGAGATTCAGGTGGCCAGCTACGATCTCCTGGAATTATTAAATACAACTCCTGAAGCTACACCTTATTACCTGTACAAAGGCCACCACAAACTTGTACTTAGTGAGCCTTACTGGACGTAGAAAGGACACAGTGACATGTAATGTAAGTAACTGCCACCTTTCTAAGTAGGGCACTGCCCACAGCATGGCTGATTGTGGAGGTGCTGCCCCATCCCTCGCCACTATCCCCTGCATCTTTCATCACTCCCCTCAACATAGCAGTATGCTTGAAGATTGAACGTACTTATTATTAAATCCTAGATAATGTCCAGCCCATTGCCCACCAACTTTCATACCTGCCTCAATGAGAACCCTCTCACTTGCTCTATGTTTACCCAGTGATTGCCAGGACCGGGAGAGAATAAGCTTGTTACCATTTTCTATTATTCTATTAGGAACTATGTTCATCTCATCTTTCTCTTCCATAACCTGTAGGTGTTCACACTGGTAGGAATGCATCATTGAAATCATCTTGAGCATGCCTGAGGTCCACATGGCCAGCTAGGTTCTCCTGTTATTAGGGAAGGCAGCTTGAGGCCCTTGCAGCTATATCCCAACACAGGTCCAAAGGCCAACACAAATTTATACATGGTGAGCCTTATTGTACTCAGAAAGGAGCCAGTGACACATAATCTACACAAATGGCACCATTCTGAGTAGGGCATCACACACAGCATGGCCGATTGTGGAGGTGCTGCCCCATCCCCCACCGTTGTCCCCTATAGGTTTCGTCATTCCCCTCAATAGAATATGGTGCCTGAAAATTTCTATTCATAAGTCCTAGAGAATGCCCATCCCACTGGTCTCAAAATTGCATCCCTCCTTAAGTGGAAACCCACTAATCTCCATGTTTACCTAGATGATTGACAGGAGCAGGAGAGAATGAGCTTGGACATCTTTCCTTTTCTTAAGAAGTATCTTTATCTTCTCTAAATTGTAAAAATTGAAGTCTTTGTATATGTGGCATTTCATGTGCTTTGATTCTCCCTAAAGTTTATAAAAAACCCCTCCAATACACCCACCTTCTTTTCTCCACATATTCCTTCATTCCAAATACATAGAATAACAATGACAAGAACTGTAAAAATTCATAAGCGAAGCTAAAGTACATCAGAGATGTAAAAGGCAGAAACTTATTTTCTTCATACATCCCTTGAGAGAAAACTACACTTTTAACTCATAACTTTTGAATTTTCCTACAGGCCTCTCGTGCTCTGATTTTCCCTGAACTAATCTGAATCAGAGGGAATTTGTAAGACAGTATGTGGGGAGACACCTGACCCTAATCCAGTCCTCCTGGCCATTACTGGAACCTTCCTCTCACTTCCACCTGAAATTATCAATACCTGTGTGATCACTCACCTACTAACTTGCTACAAAGCATGACACCAATGTAGCAAAGTTTCATATCCTTTCTTCTTCACCAAAAGAAATATAATCGTTGATATGAAGCAGAGAAGAAATATGACTATTATTGGGACTCTTAGAGGTCTAGAAAAGCTGTGAGGGCAAAGATCTGGAAAACAATTCCCATTTTGACCGAGTTGTGCCCGTATTTGCTTCTTCCATTGGCCTTAGACTGTTTAACTCACACAGATGATGATAAGCTGTTTACCATGTGAGAACAAGCACTGAATATACCACTTGGCATGGAGTCAGAGTCTGCTATATATCTCATTGTATTTCATTGCCTTATTTCATAAGCTATGTGAAAAATAAAGGCAAATACAAATAAAAGGACAAGAGCAACAACAAGAACTTATATTTCTGAAATGCTCACTTACACCACATCAACGTATTTGGGAATTTTCTGTGAATCTTCTCATATATCCTCACGACAAATGCATGTCCCTGAATCTTTTACATACTCACTGACACGAATTTGTCATGAAGATTAGTGAGAAAACTTGAAGATATGCTTAAATCCTGAAATATAACAACATAGCAGATATTACGTTTATGGTGATACAAAGGGCATATCTAGATAAGAAAGCTTATCTATGAAATTTCCTATCTACAACTTACTTAACCATCAATGAGATAAGTATTTGGGTAATTCTATTACCTATAATTCTCCAGCACTATTCTGTCTTTGTTTACATCAAATGGTCCCGTGATCTTGTTAATTCTGACGCATGAGAGAGCAATCTAAAAACAGCTGGCAGCAGGTGCTTTCAGGTTTATGATGGGAAGGCAGAGTTCTCCTAAGTGACTCCCTGGGAACCTACTGACTGTGATGATGTGGAATGAGAATTTCTTTAACACAGCAATGAATTAAAAATGGAGCTATCACTGCTTATCTAGATTCATTAAAACATTAAAACCACTAGATTTGTAAGGTTGGGAGAAAATGAAGATATACCACATTAAGCACCTTCACAAACTGTCAGCACTAACCATCAAAAAACATTAGGAAAATGAGAATCTTATCAAAAAAGAAAGATGGATTTGTAGACGTGCCCAACCATATATTCAGTTCTCGAAATACAAACTCTTCCAAAAGGAGACTTCAGGATTGCTAATGATTTCACACCCTTACCTGATAAATAGGTGGTACAATGCTTTAGTGAAAACAATTTAAAAATACTAGAGGTGTAATCATACAATTAGAATGGTCTCAAAAATAATGAGCCATATCGGAGGTAAGCTGGTAATTAATAGATAATATGTAAAAATTATGAGTTTCTTGTACATAAACCTCTACATGTCTAAGGATTTCCAGGATCCTACCATTTGGTAATTGGAGATTACTGTTTCCAGATCAGATGGAGGAACAATGATCAAATTCATCTGCTGTCTAAAACAACATAAAAACCAGATATATACAGAAAAACATGTCTTTCAGACACTGTAGAGTGATCTGTGAGAGAGGGGACACATTAGAACAGTTCATTCATTTTTCTGCCAACCTCTCAGAGAGAAATTAACCTACTCCAGTGCAGAGAATGGGAACCCAGACAAAGCCTGGCAATTTTCCACATTAACAAATTAAAATGGAAAAAAGAGATCATCTCACTAGATGCAAAGAAATATATGACTAAATCTAACACCCATATCTGAAAAATAATAACAACAAATCAGGCATTGCACAGAGTATAGCCTCAATTGGTTGAATGACATCTATGAAAACCCACAGCTAAATTAAGACTTAATGTTGCCATTTTTATGCTTGACGCCTGACATCAGGAAGCAGGTGAAGATATCCTATTCACCATTTCTGTGCAAAAATTATACCAAATTAAAGTGAGGAAATAAAGTAAGCAGATAATATTTTATTATTTGCAATCCTGGATGAATAAAATTAAGAGTCTGTCATCTTCAACCATTAACTTCCCCTTACCTGTGTTTCCAGTGGCTTGAATACTTGCACTGTAAATAAATTATCTCTTTGGGCATAGATATCCACAGGGTTTTCTAGAAAAACATGTAAACTGAACAATAAATCAGAACAAAACAGAACACATGACTATATATATATATATATATATATATATATATATGAAAAACCACCAATGAAATCGTATGAGTAATAACTGATAATACTCTTCTTAGTACTAATATAATAGCAGTGTTACTAGGACTGATATCATCAATTATAGTACTAGCGCTGCCAGCAGTAGAGCTAACGGGAAAATCTCCTGAATGATTACATACCTGGCAGATATGTAGTTCAGATGTTCATAAGCATATCCACATTTCATACCTAGAACAGATTGGTACCAAAGAGACAATTTCCTAATGTTTTGGTTTGTCATGGGGATTGAGGACATGTGTAGAACATACATTTGGAAATGGAAAACCAGAAATGCACAGATAATCATAATAATCACAGATAATCATGTAATCATAGGACAACACTAAGACTGCTATGCAGTGTTAACCTGACAGAACCCATCCATATTAACCTCAGAAAAGGAGAAAAATAAGAAATTCATTTTGCCGCTACATGACCTCCAATCTCTGACCTAATAAATGGTGTTTATTATACATGCTCTTATTTTTACCAAAGTACTATTAATACATTCTCTACCACTACTACTACTCTACTACCAGTATCACTACAAGGAGGTGAAAGAGAAGCAGGAGTCGTTACATAAGTAATGACTTACCTGGTTTGCAATGTCCATGAGGCCTTTAGATGGATTATCCCCTTTGACCCTAGCATCAAACATGTGCCACTGAAGGTTTTACTGACTCAGTGACTCATGTCAGTTGCAAGGATTAAGGAGAAAATATTTGTAGAATCCTTTGGCACCTTCAAACAAACAAAGAAGCTACGTAATGATAGTATGACTATGTAACATTTAATACCTAAAACAAATGACATCCTAATTTACTATTCATGACCTGTGTAGCTATCGGCATGTATATTTTCTTTTCCACTTCTATTAGTGATCATTTACCGGTTGTGCAGTTGGAGGATGAAAATCTTGAAGGGGCTGGCAGTTAAGCTCTACCAATCCATTATAAGAATTCCAACTTCTCAAAATTTGCAAATCACTGATTATGACACAGAATGAGGCTGTTGTTACTGAGTGCAGTCTAAATATATAGACAATGATTCCCCACCCACAAATATGTAAAATGTAACAACTACAAGACAATTTAAACTGGGAAGGAAAAAGGATGGATTAAAAAGAATGACAACCATCTCCAAACAACCAGTAATAATTGAAGACTTGTTGAAAAATTAAAATTTCCTAAAAATATACATATGTATACATATATTCACAGCCATGCAGAAATAAGATAATGTGCCTGAAAAACAAATACACACAAAATTGAAGGGGTTATGTAACTCTGGCTTTATCCACATTAATAATGAGTAAGTCCTGTATTGTTCATTTCTTTGTAATTCATTGCCTGTCCATAACTCTCTCTATATTATTTTTAAAATTTTGATAAAATTCTTCTAATGTTTATATCCTAATGCAGATCATTATACAAAGAGAAACTGTGGAGAATCTACTGCAGGAATTCCTAAATGGTATTCTTAACAATTATATAATAATAATCAACACAAGGTAATCGTGGCTTACAAATTCAAAGTTTCCAAAAAACTAGTGGCTGATATGATATGTTAAATGAAGCCAATGGCTGTAAAACCCATGTTGAGCTGACAGTTCACACAAACTTGTGATGTGATAGGCCAGTTGTATAATTAAAAGTAATTCTTGATGACTTAACAACTTTGATTATGAAGTAAATTAATTTCTTCAATACTGCAATTCATTATACAGAGGGAGGTTGTTATCTTTATGGAGTCATCCGAAAAATGAAGAGAACCGGTTGACTGCTAAGGAAATGAGGCAAGAATGAAAGACAAAAAATGACAAAGTATCTTGCCTGTTTTCCCGCCACAATCATACAGTAAAAATAAGATTGTATTAAAAACAAAAGTAAATTAAAAAATTGCTAGGATAAAGTTTTCACACATATAGACACAAAACTAATTTCCTTTAGTAGGCGTAACATAGATTTGCTTGGATAAGTATTTTTCTTAATTTTAAAAGACTACGGGCCAGGCGTGGTGGCTCATACCTGTAATCCCAGCATTTTTGGTGGCCGAAGTGGGTGGATCACCCGAAGTCAGGAGTTTGAGACCAGCCTGGCCAATATGGTAAAACCCTGTGTCTACAAATAAAAAATTATCTGGGTGTGTTTGTGGGTGTGTGTAACCCCAGCTACTTGGGAGACCGAGGCAGGAGAATACCTTGAACCTGGGAGCTAGAGGTTGCAATGAGCTGAGATCGCACCATTGCACTCCAGCCTGGGTGACATGAGTGAAACTCCATCTCAAAAGAAAAAAAAAACTAGTAAGATAACATTTAAGAAAGAAGAATGAAATAAATTAATACATTTGAATGCTGAATATATTTTCCTAGGTTCCCCAATTATGGTGAGACAGCAAAACATTTATTGTGAAAAATTAAGACAAATTTGTTTGACAGAAAGAGAACAATTCCATTAATTTTCTGTGGTACCTTGCACAACTTGTCTACCCTCAGCAATGAATTTCTTCTGTGAATTATATTTGTTCAACTTAATTAAGAAATACAGTAACAATAAGGATAGTTATTAACATTTATTAATGTTGACTTAATTAGATTATATATATTTGGAGATTTCATTTGATCCAGATAACACTTATATCATATAAAAATCATTATTAATTTTGTAGCACAGTTTGGCTGTGAAGTTTGAGTGGAGTAATATGCATAAAGTACTTGAGTAACATAAAATATCAAAAGCATATCACGCAGTAGTGTATCACTGTGTTCATCATTGTGGCTATCAAGGCTAATTCTTAATGCCACAGCAATTTCCAATATAGACCCTACTTAAAAGATGCAAGCCCTGGAATTTCTGATGTTAATCCTGCACATGTTGCTATTATGAGTGAATATTAAACCCCACTATTCCATTGCTCCTCTTTAGGTTCTAGAGTTTTCTCAATTTTCTGGGGTTTAAGTAGATTCCAAATCCCAATGATCTTAACAGACAGTAATGTTGCTCCTATTACAAAAAACCATCCTTTTTTTTTTCTTTTTAATCTGGATGATATTGAATCCAGTTTCAAATACAGGCCTAACACAGAACCTAGGATAAAGTCAAAAGAGGTAATTCATAACAAACACTTATGAATACTTCGCAAGCATCTTATAGATCAGCAAATACCTTAGTTCTGGCTTCTGACAAAAATAGACTGTTTGCAAGTTGACTGGGAAGGAGACAAAAGGAAAGCCTCAAATCTTTCTCCCTGATGGGGGCTGGGTTGGATTTTATAAGCAGAGGGTAATGACGAGTGATCTGATTGGATCTTTCAATGAAGTGATGCCAGGAAGCAAGATCTGACTGGATCCTGCCGACACGAGGGCTCCATATGGTGGGACCCTGGGTCCTGCCATGAAGTGTCCACTTCTTAATTCAGTCCCCACTTCTTGGTCTAAGCACTTAGGTTCCTCCCATGGTTGTACACTTGGTTTATCTGATCCTGTTTAGGTTATGTGAGGTTCAACCTGGGGTTCCATAGCAACTGAAAGAGAGCTCAAAAATTTTTTTATAGAAAAGTTGTTACAATCCCTCCCTTTTTTATGTCCATTCCTTAATCTTGAGAGAAAAGGGGTAAGGACCATTCTAGCTACTTCTTGCTGATTAGGATCACAGACCTTGTTTAAGGAAATGAAATTGTTTTATTATCATATCTGCCACGCTGATCTGTGATCAGTGATCGTGGATGTTACTATTATAATAGTTTTGGGGGTGCCACAAACCCCACCCATATAAGAGAGCCAATAATTGTTAAATATTATGTGTGTCCTGACTGTCCCAACAATCATCTATTTCCCTTCTTTCTCCCCCTCCTTATGATTGTCTATTCCCTGAGACCAAAACAAAACAAAACAAAACAAAATAAAATCTATGGAAATTAGGTCAATTAAAAACCCTACAATGACTTCTAAGTGTTCAAGTGAATGGAAGACTTCACACATCCCTAACTATAAATTAAAAACTGACTAAGATTAGTGATGAAAATGTGTCAAAATTCAAGATAGGCCAAAAGCTAGGCCTTTTGCACCAAACAGTGAGCCAAGATGTGAACGCAAGGAAAGTTTTTGAAGAAAATTAAAAGTGCTACTCCAGTGATCATGCAAAGGAGAAGGAAATCAATCAGTCTTAATGCTGATATGGAGAGTTTGAGCGCTCTGGACAGATAAACCCAGACACAACATTCTCTTAAGCCAGAAACTACTCCAAAGCAAGACTCTAACTCTCTTCAATTCTATGAAGACTGAGAGAGATGAGGAAATTGCAGAAGAAAAGTTTCAAGCTAGCAGAGTTGGTTTAAGGAAAGCCATTTCCATATAAAAGTGTAAGGAGAAGCACTAAGTGTTCATATAGAAGCTATAGCAAATTATCCAGATGTAGTTAAGATTGTAGACGAAGGTTGGCTACATGAAACAAGAGATTTTCAGTCCAGATGAAACCACCTTCTAATGGAAGAACATGTAATCTAGGATTTTTGTAGTTAGGGAGGAGATAACACTGCCTGGCCTCAAAGTTTTAAAGGACAGGATGACTTTCTTGCTAAGGGCTAATGCAGCTGATAACTGTAAGTTGAAGCCAATGCTCACTTATGATTCTGAAAATCCTAGGCCCTTAAGAATCATGCTAAATCTTCTCTGCTGGCACTCTATAAATGGAACAACAAAGCCTGGATGAGAACACATCTGTTTACAGCATGGTTTACTTCTTTAAGCCCAATATTGAGGTCAACTGCTTAAAAAAAAATTCCTTTCAAAATATTTTTGCTCGTTGACAATGCACCTAGTCACCAAAGAGCTCTGGTGGAGATATATAAAGAGATAAATGTTGTTTTCATGTCTGCTAATACAATATCCATTTTGGAGCCTATGAATCAAGGAGTTATTTTAATTGGCAAAGCTTATTATTTAAGGAATACATTTCATAAGGCTATAGATGACATAAATAGTAATTGCTCTGATAGATATGGGCCAAGCCAATTAAAACTCTTCTGTAAAGAATTCATCATTCCAGATTTCATTAAGAATGTACGTGATTTATTGGAAGCTGTCAAATAACAAAATTAATAGGTGTTTTGAAGAAGTTGACTCCAACTCTCATGGACGACTTGGAGGGGTTCATGATTCGGTGGAGGAAGTAATTGCAGATTTGGTGGAGACAGCAAGAGAACAAGAAATAGAATTAAAACCTGAAGATGTGTCTGAATTGCTAGAAACTCATGATAAAACTTTAACCAATGAGAACTTGCTTTTCATGGATGAGAAAAGAAAGTGGTTTTTTGAGACAGAATCTACTCCTGGTGAAGCTGCTGTGAACATTGTTGAAATGACAACAAAGAATTGAGAATAGTAAATAAACTTACTTGACAATGCAGCAGACGGGTTGGAGAGGACTGACTCCAAATTGGCAAAAAAGTTCAGTTGTGGATAAAATGCTATGCAAGAGCATTGCATGCTACAGTGAAATCCTTTGTAAAGGCAAGATAAATTGATGTAGCAAACTTCAATTTCAGAAACTGCCCCAATCACACCAACCTTCAGCAACTACCAACAACAGCCAATGACATCGAGGCAAGACCCTCTACCAGGAAAAACATGATGACTCACTGAAGGATTAGATGATCTTCAGCATTTTTTACAAATACAGGATTCTTAAATTTAAGTATGTATTTTTTAAACATAATGCTATTGCATATTCAATAGACCACAGTACGGTGTAAACATAAGTTTAATATGCACTGGGAAACCAGATAATTTGTGTGACTTGCTTTATTGTGACACACACTTTATTGTGATGGTCTGAAACAGAACACACCATATCTCTGGGGTATGCCTATACTTTATGTTGCCTAGGTTCTCTACTTACTATGAAATTATATATATATATATATAATTATTATTATTATTATTGAGACAGAGTCTTGCTCTGTTGCCCAGGCTGGAGGGCAGTGGCACGATCTTGGCTCACTGCAACCTCTGCCTCCCAAGTTCAAGTGATTCTCCTGCCTCAGCCTCCTGAGTAGTAGCTGGGACTACAGGCATACGCCACCATGCCCAGCTAACTTTTTGTATTTTTTTAAATAGACACGGATTTTCACCATGTTAGCCAGGATGGTCTCAAACTCCTGACCTCATGATCTGCCCGCCTTGGCCTCCCAAATTGCTGGGCTTACAGGTGTGAGCTACTGTGCCCAGCCCATAGCTATTATTAGTATTTTTTAATTACCAAAGACATTTACTTTTTTCAAACAAGGTAAACTACATCACTGATAATATCAAGGGCCATGAACAATTCACTACATTCCACATTCACCAACATTTCCTATCTTTTAAATAATTGTTTGTGATATTAATAAAATAAAAACAATAACCAATATTAACATCAATTTGATGCTTATTAACTTTTCAGATAGAGTTTCTGAACTGAATTTGTGGACTTTTTAATAAAAAATTATATAAAATTATTTAATTTATATGATTTTTATTAAAGTGGACAGGTATAAAATAATTTTGTAACTTAAAAAGTGACAATACAAACATAAATGTTTAGTAATCACAGCATCCATTTTTACTAAAGACACATATATTAATGACACAGTTATTTCTCATTCAGACTTATCATAGAAAACCACAGGATGTGAACCCCAGCAAACTGAGAACTAACTACTACCATCTCATTGCTTGTCTCTATTACCTCAAATCCTCACAGCTGTCTGAGGTCTATGTGGCACATGGCAAAGATGGTTTTATGTGAAGCTCCAGGTAGTTATAGGTGGATAAAAAAGATACGTAGAATAACATTTATAAAAAGCAATAATTATTAAACAATTTGTTCCCATTTTACTAGATATGCCAAGAACTGAAAATTGTCATTAAAATTCATTAGAACATGATTTTATTAAAAGCCCACTTGGAACGGAATATTAGCAAGTCATTTAGCCTTTAAATGTCCCAAAATTTCAAAAAAGGTGAAAATTAAACTTCATCCTCGAAATATTTGTAAAATTAATCATCATCATAGTAGTTATGGTCATAACCATCATTTGATGAATCATTACATATCTAGGATATGTAATACATATCAAATCATTACATATCATTTGATGAATCATTACATATCTAGGAGATATAGTACTTTGTGAACTTAAAAAGCAACATAGAAGTAAAAACAATTTTATTATCACAAGATTAGATCACTTACCTGCTAAAACCCATTTTGACTGTATTCTTAATCAGTTAATAATTGATGCTATAAAGCTTTATTCAACTATAAATCATAAAAACAGTAAGTGTAATAATCTAACAAGAACAGTATAAAATATAACGAGGACTCAGAGAACACAGTTGGGTTTGAAAACCTAGTTATATGTGGTCACCTCAACAGCGCATATGCTAAAAACCTAGTTATATTCCTGGCTGCCAGTAATAGCAAAAATAATGGAGATTAAAAACGTTATCAATATAAACAAACAAAAAAGCTAAGAAAGTTCTTATCATATCTTTTCTAGACATTCAGGAAGAACATAGCATGGATTTCTTGATGAAAATAAAATGTATGGCGTGTACTAAAATCAGGAGATGTGCAATGTTTATTTGTAAGAAGGACTTTGATTTCATTTTGCCCAAATTCCTTATTACCAATGCACACTGGGAACATAGATGTTACATTCAGGGAAATTTTGCAAAGTGATGTTATTTTTAACATCTAAATATCAACAAGTTACATCATTCAATAAATCCATAGAGAAAGTCGGAAAATCATTTGCCATACTGCACCCTGAATTGTATTGTCAAAATTTGAACATACAGGGTTATCGCCCACAAAATTCACAGAGACTTTGCTAGAAAAGAGTGCAAACTTGGGAGGCCAGGGAGGGCGGATCATGAGGTCAGGAGATCGAGACCATCCTGGCTAACATGGTGAAACCCCGTCTCTACTAAAAACACAAAAAAATTAGCCAGGCATGGTGGCACGTGGCTGTCATCCCAGCTACTCAGGAGGCTGAGGCAGGAGAATTGCTTGAACCCAGGAGGCAGAGGTTGCAGAGAGCTGAGATCACACCACTGCACTCGAGCCTGGGCAACAGAGCGAGTTTCTGTCTCAAAAAAGAGTGCACACAGTTGTGATATGTTGTGATATACAGAAAAATGTGTATATAGTAGAAAAATGTTTACATCCTCAGTTTGCATCATTAATCCAAATGTATACCACTTTAATTACAGTGTTGTATTATAAAACACCAAATGGTTTTGATGTAGACGGGTGAAAATTTTTCGCATTCATAGACTGATCATATTACACAAAAATCAGAGTCTAATGCCATATTTTACCAAATGACAGGCTCAAGACAAACAGAGAATGAACATGTTAGCTTCAATTATGGGGACAGAATATATGTTTGTTTAAACAAAAATATAGGTTTCAATATTAAGTTACCATGGAACTCATTACGGAAAAGATATGGAAATGCAGAAATCTGTGTTCATCTGGGAGTAAGTGTATCTTACATTCATGAGTTACTATAAAATAAATGTATATGCATCATTAAAAATCCAACATGAAAAAGAAAAACAATGCTTACTTTCTCTGGTGTCCTAAACAAGTCACTTTAATCTAATTAAAGTTTTCTATCTGTATAACAATAATTTTTAAAATTAATAAAAATCATAATTAAGCATTAATACTGATCATTAACACTGACTTAATGATCACTTACCTGTCATTATGGATTCCTTTTTCTAGTAGTGTTCAAATTACATGAAGTTGTTATTAATTTTCTATCCCAGAACTGTTGTTAGAAATATCTGAGAAATATGTGCTAAAATGTTTTAACATAAATAGTGACAGGCATGTAAGTGAGTACATTATCACAACATGAACTTCCAACATGGTCAAAGTGACTGTAGTAACTACACAGATTTCTCATTCAGAAATTATTGACAATAAAATTCAGAAACATTAGTGAAGACCAACCATCCTTTCTAACTGCCTCTTTCGTGGTTAAGTTCTCATGGTGTCTGGGTCCTAGGTGAGAGATAAGACCCAACTTCATTAAGTGGAAGCACAGTTGACCCAGAGTGATGCAAAATGAGCGTTACTTCTTTTGTAATTTCAAACTCACCTCCAAATGTGGGACTAACATAATGAAACCCAACGAGAGTGATTACAGAAAAATAAATGTTTTGGCAGTAGCTGGGATCAAACTTTGCAAACTACATAGAAGACAATTGTTAAAACAGTACATTAATAGAAGAGGTACTGTGCTAAAAAACAGAATGAATTGATTTTTAGAAGTATATCATCTGAATCTTGGATTGATAAGAATCAAAATCAACTGAAACCATTCACCTCTGCTCTCATCTCAATGTCTTCTTTGTGTTTTCCATGCTTCAACTGTGTGAAAATACATTTAGATCTATTTTGGCATGGATTTGCAAGAAGTGATCTAAAGGGTAAACGCATTGAATATCAATAAGCAGACTATATTTCAATCTGTACAGAAAACTGGAAAAAATGACTACATCCCGGAAATAAAATTGAACACTGATCTGTCTGTATTTCTTGGCACATAAGAAATAGAGCTATATGTTAAACACTGGGTATGTAGAACAGGTTTAAAGTGAGAGGTGGAGAAGCATGTTCATCGTGAGAGAGAATTACATTTTACATTAGAACCACTTACTAATTGTACTAGATTCACTGAATTTAAAAATATTCATCGATTGATCATCCTAGTTCAATGGATTTTTTAAAATCTTCTTGTGTGATATTATCAGGTTATTTAATCATTACAATTTCTTTGAATACCATCCTGTTAACAGTGGTAAGTAAAAGTATTCTTTGAGTTACTAATAAACATAAGAGTAGTAATGACAGCAAAAACAAAAAGTAGTATTTCCTGAACAATTACATACCTGACAGAAAATGTGATATATTTTCTAAGGTAAAACCAAAAAGTTTATAAAAATGTACAATAAGCTAAGGTTAATTTATTATTGAAGAAAGAAGAATATTTTTCAATACATTTAGTGTAACCTCAGTGTAAAGTGTTTATAATGCCTATAGTAGTATAATCATAATAAATATGTATTAATGACATTTTTAATACTTCTTAATAATAATATTTAATGAATATTAATGGAGACAGTATGTGAAATGATAGTTCTACATATAAAAATGACAGATTGTGTATACAATGATGGTTCCATAAGTTTCAAATGGAGCTGAAAAATTTCTATTGCCTAGTGACATAGTAGCTGTCATAAACTTTAGTGCAACACATTACTCATGTGTTTATGGTAATGCTGGTGTAAACAAACCTATAGTGCTACCATTCATATAAAAGTGTAGCACATATAATACATACAGTACATAATATTTGATGACAATAAACAAGTATGTTATGGGATTAAATTTTTATATACCATACATTTTATTATTTGAGCATATACAATGGTGGTTACATAGATTATAGTACAGCTGAAAAATTAATATGATTTGGTGATGTCACAGAATAGCACATAAAATTATGTAGAGTATGTAATATTTGATAATAATAAATGACTATGTTACTGGAATATGTTTTTACTATACTATTTATCATTTTACAGGGTACTCCTTGTACTTCTTAAAACAAAAGTTAACTGTAAAATGGCCTCAGACAGTTTCTTCTGGAGATATTCCAGAGGAAGGCACTGTTATCACAGGAGATGAAACACCATGTGTGTTACTGCCTTTGAAGACCTTCTAGTGGAGTAAATGTGAAGGTGGAAGACAGGGCATTGATGATCCTGACCTTATACACGTCTAGGTTAATGTGTGTGTCTGTGTCTCTTAGTTTTTAACAACAGCTTTTAAAAAGTAAATAAAGAAAAAAACAGCTTATGGAATAAGGATATAAAGAAAGCTTAAAACAAGTTTGTGTTTTAAGCTAAGTGTTATTAGAAAAAAGTAAAAAGTTTAAAAAATTAAAAAGGTTACAAAAATTGACAGGCTAAGGTTAATTTATTATTGAAGAAAGAAGAGTATTTTAAAATACATTTAGTGTAGCCTCAGTGTAAAGTGTTTATAAAGCCTCCAGTAGTATACAATAATGTCTTAGGTCTTCACCTTCTCTCACCATTCACTTACCGGTACACCCAGAGTCACCTGCAGTCCTACAACCTCCAGTCCTGATAAGTGCCCTATATATGTGTACTATTTTTTAACTTTATACCATATTTTACTATACCTTTTCTATGTTTAGATACAAAAATACTGACAGTTGTGTCACATTTGCCTACATTATCCAGTACAGTAACATGCTGTACAGAATTGTAGCCAAGGTGCCATAAGCTATACCATACAGCCTAGGTGGGTGGTAGGCTATACCATCTAGGTTTATATAAGTACACTCTATGATGTTCACACAATGACAAAACTGCCTAAGGACACATTTTTCAGAACATATCCCCTTTGTTAAGTGATAGACAAAAGTACATTGGAAATTTTAATGTTAGAAACTCAAAAGCAATATTAGCACAGCAAAAAGCTATGAAATATCATTTACATACACGGTAAATTCCTATTTTAAAAATCATAATCCCTTAATAACATCAGCAATCAATTATTAACCAAAGAATATTGAAATAAGAATGCATGCAAAACATTTTAAAAGTTTAAAATTTCTAAAAATGAACTTACATTGTATTTTTCTGTTATAACAAATCAATATCATCATATCCTGGCAAATTACGTATATAAATAAAATGATTATGGAAGAGCTAATTAAAATATGACCTGCCAAACAATATTTATATTATAGCATTACTGATTTTTCTTAAATTCATTATCAATCTACAATTAACAAATATTTTAAAGGGAATATGAGAATGTGCTTCTAATGTTT
The DNA here is from genome assembly GCA_963573385.1 of Cacajao melanocephalus. Taxonomy (NCBI): domain Eukaryota; kingdom Metazoa; phylum Chordata; class Mammalia; order Primates; family Pitheciidae; genus Cacajao; species Cacajao melanocephalus. The sequence continues at coordinate 47,626 of CAUYLG010013391.1, forward strand.
ACCTCAATATAAATGGATGATATCGATTTATTACAGAATTAGAAAAAGTTATTCTGAAATTCATATAGACCTGAAAAGATTCCAATTAAGCCAAAACAATCCTAATAAAAGAGAGCAAAGCTGGAAGCATCATGCTACTGGAGTTCAAACTAGACTACAAGGCTACAGTAACCAAAACAGCATGGCACTGGTACAAAAACAGACACACAGACCAATGAAACAGATTAGAGAAGCCCGACCTAAAGCCACACACCTACAACCATCTGATCTTTGCCAAAGCCACCAATAACAAGCAATGAGGAAAGGACCCCGTATTCAATAAATAGTGTTAGGATAGCTGGCTAGCCATGTGCAGATGAAACTGGACCCCAATCTTTTACCATATACAAAAATTGACTCTAGGTGGATTAAAGACTTAAATATAAGATCGCAAACTATAAAAATTCTAGAAGAAAACCTAGGAAATATCTTTCTTTATGTCAGACTTGGCAAAGAATTTATGGTTAAGTCCTCAAAAGCAATCGCAACAAAAACAAAAATAGACATGTGGATCCAAATTAAACTACAGAGCTTCGGCAAGGCATGAAAAACCTATCAAGGGAATAAACAGACAACTTACATAATGGCAGAAAATATTTACAAACTATGCATCTGACAAAGGTCTAATATCCAGAATCTATAAGGAGCAAGCCCAAAATAAACCCCACTAAAAAGTGGGCAAAGAACATAAACAGTTCTCTAATGAAGAAACACAAGCAAGCCAACAAATACGTGAAAAAACGCTCAACATCACTTAATCATAAGAAGAATGCAAATCAAAACTACAATGATATACCATCACACATCAGTCAGAATGGCTTTTGTTAAAAAGTCAAAAACAATAACAGATGTTAGTGAGACTGTGAAGAAAAGGGAACGCTTAAACACTGTTGGGAATGTAAATTACTTCAGACACTGTGGAGCTCAGTTTGGAGATTTCTCAGAGAACTAAGACTTGAACTACCATTTAATGCAGCAATCCCATTATTGGGTAAATACCCAAGGAAAATAAATCATTCTACCAAAAAGATGCATGCACCCATATGTTCAGTGCAGTGCTATTCATGATAGCAAAAACATGGAATGAATGCATATCCCCATCAGCAGTGGTCTGGGTAAAGAAAATATGGTAGATATACACCATGGAATACTACCCTGTTATAAAAAGAACAAAATCATGTCCTTTATGGCAACATAGATGCCACTGGAAATCATTATCCTAAGTAAAATAATGCAGAAACAGAAAAAGAGGTACTACATATTCTCGATTATAAGTGGGAGCTAAACATTGGATACACATAGTCATAAAGATGTGAACAATACACACTGGGGAATACAAGAGGAGGGAGGGAGGGAAATCAGTAAGCATTGCAAAACTACCTATTCAGTACTATGCTCACTACGTGAATGACAAGTTTCATTCATATTCCAGATTTCAGCATCACACAATGTGCCTTTGTAATAAATCTGCATATATACCCCCTACATATTACAATCTACTTACCAATCTATCAGATGTACTATTTTCAGTCATTCTTTCTATTAGTTGTAATTCTAAAATAAAAATTGAAAAATAACTAATTCTAATACTACTAGGTAAGTATTAAATAATCTGAAAGCTTTTTTATTTTAAAATGGGAATAAATATCTAGATTGTCTATTAAAAAAAGAAAAACAACAACAGGAAGAAAAAGTTACATTAATTCTTACCGAACTGTCAATGGACTAGGGGACTTTGTGTGAAATTTCCCATTTACCTTCATGACAAATCTCTGTAATTGAATCTTTTACTAACTCACTGACAGAGATTTGTCATAGATAGGACGATACATTCATTTCCTATTTACAATCTACTTACCAATCTACCAGATGTACTGTTTTCAGTCATCCCTTGTATTAGTTATAATTCACCATCACTATTCAATTGTATCGCTTTAAACCAAATGATCCCACAATTTTACTCTTTCAGATATGACAACCTAAGCCCATTGCCATCAATTCCTTCCAAATTCATTATATGACATAACTCTTTTCAGAACAGAAGCGTCCCTTTGCTACTTACTAACTTTGATGCCATCCATGTTTGGAGATCAGAGTTCTCCAGTTTTGTACTATATGCTGGTGATGGCCCAGGTTCACCTTCATTACTGGAAGTGAAGTGGCCCCACTCTCTGGAAACCAATGTTTTGTTACATTGCAGCCTTGAGTTAATATGAGCAGCACTAACCTAGAAAGACCAAACAAATTTATCCTGACAGATGATTACTTAAGAAAACTTTTGGAAAGTACATTTGAAAAGTAAAAATCAATAAAAATGACAAAGCAATTACAATATGAAAAGTATACCTTGGTTAAATTATAACTAACCAAGTATCATTTAAAATTAAAGGGTCAAAAAGAATAATTAAAAGGTCAATTATTATTAACTTTTTCGCCTATCAAAAAAACAACAGATGCTGGAGAGGCTGTGGAGAAAAGGGAATGCTTGTACACTGTTAGTGTGAATATAAATTAGTTCAGTCACCGCGGAAAGCAGTTTGGAGATTTCACAAGGATCTTAAAACAGAGCTACTATTCAACCCAGCAATCCCATTACTGGGTATATACTGAAAGGAAAACAGATCATTATGCCAAAAATACACATGCACTCACATATTCACTATTCACAATAGCAAAGACACAGAATCAACCGAGGAGCTCATCAATGATTGAAATGGATAAAGAAACTCTGGTTCATCTACACAATGGAAAACTATACAGCCATAAAAAAGAATGAAATAATATCCTTTACAGCAACATGGATGAAGCTGAAGGCTATAATCCTAAGCAAAGTGATGCAGGAACAGAAAACCTAATACTGTATGTTCTCACTTATAAGTCGGAGTTAAACATTGAGGACCCATGGAGATAAACATGGGAACAACAGACACTGTGGACTACTAGGGAGGGAGGGAGAAAGGAGATTGGTGGGTTTAAAAACTACCTATTGGGTACTGTATTAGTCCATTTTCATGCTGCTGATAAAGGCATACCCAAGACTGGGAATAAAAATAGGTTTAATGGACTCACAGTTCTATGCGGCTGGGGAGGCCTCACAATCATGGTGGAAGCCAAGGAGGAGCAAGTCACATCTTACATGGATGGCAGCAGGCAAAGAGAGAGAGCTTGTGCAGGGAAACTCCTGTTTTTAAAACCACCAGATCTCATAAGACTTACTCACTATCACTAGAACAGCATGGGAAGGACCCACCTCTATGATTGAATTATCTCCCACAGGGTCTCTCCCACAACTCATGAGAATTATGGAAGCTACAAGATGAGATTTGGGTGGGGACACAGAGCCAAACCATGTCGGGTACTATGTTCTCTACCTGCATGCAATAGACGCATGTAGCAAACCCACACATGTACTTCCTATATCTAAAATAAAAATTGAAATAAATAGGAAATTTATTTATAAATTTTTAAAGGAAGCTACAATTTTGGAGTTTTCCAATCTTGAGTTCTCTAGATGTTAATGCTTCAAGGTGATAATTTGTGAGGCTAGATGAGAAGGAGGCAAAGCCCTTAAGTTATGTTCCATTCTCTGAACAACATTAATCTATGTAGGAGGAGAGCTAAAAATTGCTAATGATTTAAAGCACTTACTTTAAGTAGATTACATGATGTTACATTTAAAATTGTTTTTGTAACTCTAGGTGTAATCAAAAAAAGGTAGAATGGTGTTAAAATGAGTAGTAGCAAGCAGTAGGTGGCAGGGCAAAAAGGAAATATTCAATAAACAGTATGATTCTTGTCCACAAACAATAACCTGTCAGAAAAGAATGAAAGCAAAATATAAACATACAAAGATATACACATATATATTCTACATTTATCTGCTAGGCATAAATGTATATTCTTTCCAGACATCTATGAGAAAAAGAGTAAATCCTTCCAGAAGAACTAAAGGGCTGTATCATATAACCTATCAGGAATCTATAGCAGGAGATGAACTAAATCTATTTTGGGAGACTTTTTCCTAATTGTTCATATTAGCTCTGATTGGTCATCCTTAGTTCTTGAAGAGGACTGAATTTGACAGGATTGTCATGGTTCTAATGAGAGTAGCATTGTCTAAGTGCTGTGAATGAATTTCTTTCTGATGATATTTAATTAAGCCTCATGTACACCTAATGTTTGTTAGAGTTGACAGAATTAACTCAGAAAAATTGTCTCATAAGCAGGAAGACTTTTACTCTTGCATGTCCAAGGATATCTCAAGATAGCAACACCAAGTGATAATTCACTCGCTCCTACATGTGAAATAAAAAGGAGTCATATACTTACTCAAAAAGTGGTAGTAGTAGGAATTATATTAGTCATAACACTAAAAAAAGAATGAAAAAAAGAGTGCAAGAATGAGGAGAAGAATAGAAATTAGAGAAAGTACAGGAGGAGGGGTAAGAGAAAGTAAAGAAGGATGAAAAGCAGGAAGAAGAGGAAGAAGAAAATGAAAAAGTGATAGAAAAAGAACAGGAAGGAGAAGCTGCATTTCTTTGTTCCTTACTTACACAGTCGGCAATGTATTTGAGGCTTTTACGTATATGTTCTCATCTGACCCTCACGGCAAACCCATGCCACTGAATCTTTTGCTAACTTACTGACAGATTTGTTTTGAGGGGAAAACCAGGAGGATTCTTTCAGTCTGAAAAGTAACAATTAAATATATAATATTACCACAACATAATGAGACATACCTAAGAAAACTACTTGTGACACATTCATTTACCCTTTACTCACTGATCTACCAGATGTAAGATTTTCAGTAATGTTATTAGTCATAATTCACCATTGCTACTCAATTATATTTCTTTTAACTAAATGGCCCCAACATTTTTGCTATTTCAGATACATAACAGAACAATGCAGGAACTGGCAGCAAATTCCTCCCAAACTCATTGTATGGTAGAATCTTTTTCAGAACAGAAGCTTCCCCTTGTTCATGACTATGATGATGTCCATATTAGAGATTAAATTTCTCTAGTTTTCCACTGGGTGAAGGAACTGACAAAACCCTACTTCATCAACTGGAACCAAAGTGGCTGCATTACCTCCAAACCATTGTTCTGCTATCTCACCATGTGGAATTACCACCTGCATGGAGTGCTAACCTACGGAGACTTCTAGCAAAGGTGACTAATAGATATATGATAATCTTAATATGCAATCAGTAATAGAAAGTAAAATATTTAAAGATAGTCATGACAAGTTCAAAGGAAAAGAAGGAGGAGAAATGTCTATATTATACGTTCCAATATCCACTGTAAAAATGTGGAAAGATTATTGGTCACAATTCAAAAACCTCCAATGCATTCCTGTGATTGGATGGACATATGGATACATTGACATTTATAAGGACACACACACACACACACACACACACACACATCTTTCAGTATGGACATCCATGGAGTATTCTAGAGAATAAAAGCAAGTAGTATAGTAATGGTCAAAGTAGGTTCCAATTTTCAAAATAAATAAATAAATAAATAAAGTACCAAACTACAATTTGAAAACCTGAAGAGAGGTCTACATGTGTTTCTAGGCACATCGGTATATATCTTTAATGTGTTTATATTTTAAATACACCCAGAAAGACATGACCTGACATGTACTGAGAGATTAATAAGTATCTCATTATAAATCATTGCCTTATTTAAAAAGTTACATGACTTGCTACTAATTTTGTTAATAACCAATACAGAAATATATTTTATCTTTAAAAATATGCTTGCCATGAGACACTAGAGAATCCTTTAACCTCTATATGTCTCAGGATTTCCCTGCTTAAAATTAGATAATGGGAAATTTCCCTTCCAAACTACATGGTGGAAATGGAAACAAATTCCCACAAAAATTAGCTGGACATGGTTGTGGGCAGCTAATTTTTGTATTTTTAGTAGTGACTGGGTATCATCATGTAGGCCAGTCTGGTTTTGACTCCTGAACTCAGATGAGTTGCCCGCCTCAGCCTTGCAAAGTGTTGAGATTACAGGTGTGACCCACCACGCTTGGCCTGAAGTAAACCTCTTGTCTCTAAAAGGCAAATGTAGACAAATGCGTGAGGCCTGTTCTCAACATTTAGCATGCTCCCTGACTCACTATGAAAATGGAATGTGGAGTTTGCTTTTAGTTTTGCAATGCCTCATGCACATGCTTACTACCGAACACCCAAAGAACTGAAAAAAATTAACCAAAAATGATGACTACTGTTAACCTGCTTTAGTAACTTGGGTAGACAAGACATATACAAAAACCAAAAGCTTCCCTTAGTACCAGTAGTCATTATATTAAAAGATATTTGGAAACTACTGATTTTGATTATGGAGAAAGGTAATTCATTCCAATATTATTGCTTTGGAAACTAAGCAAGCTAAACAAAATACATTTTACAACTCCTCTTGAAAGTCTCAAAGAACTTCCTGTAAACAAGGGAATGCCTGGGGCCAAAATCTAGAAGACAAGAACCAAGAAAGGTAAGCCCTGTCTCAAAAGTGGTTTGCAGAGATGGCACTTGCTAAAGGCGTGATGCCAATCCAGTTCTCCTAGCCATGACTGGAACCTTGCTCTCACTCCCACCTGAAACTATCAACACCTATGTGGTGATTCACCTATTATCCTGCTATAAAGTGTGACACAAATGTAGCAAAGTTTCATATTCTTTCTTCATCAAACCAAATATAATTGTTGATATGGAGCAGAGAAGAAATATGCCCATTTCCTGAGACTGTTAGAGGTCAAGAAAAGCTGTGAGAGAAAACATCTGGAAAACAATTCCTATTTTGACCCAGTTCTGCCAACATTTATTTCTTCCATTGGCCTTAGGGTGTTTAACTCACACAGATGATGATAGGCTGTTTACCATGCAAGAACAAGCACTGAATATACCAGTTGGCATGGAGTCAGGGACTACTATATATCTCATTGTATTTCATTGCCTTATTTCATAAGTTATGTGAAAAAGGCAAATGCAAATAAAAGGACAAGAGCAACAACAAGAACTTATATTTCTGAAATGCTCACTTACACCACATCAATGTATTTGGGAATTTTCTGTGAATCTTCTCATATATCCTCACAACAAATGCGTGTCGCTGAATCTTTTACATACTCACTGACACGAATTTGTCATGAAGATCAATGAGAAAACATGAAGATATGCTTGAATCCTGAAATATAACAACACAGCAGATATTATGTTTATGGCAATATAAAGGACATATCTAGATAAGAAAACTTACCTATGTAATTTCCTATTTACAGCTTACTTAACCATCAATGAGATAAGTATGTGGGCAATTCTATTACCTATAATTCACTATCACTATTAACTATCTTCCTTTACACCAAATTGTACCAAAATCTTGATAATTCTGATGCATGAGAGCAATCCAGAAACAGCTGGCAGCGGGTACTTTCAGATTTATGATAGTAAGGCAGAGTTCTCCTAAGTGCCTCTCTTGGAACTTAACTGATGGTGATGATGTGGAATGAGAATTTCTTTAATAGAGCAATGCATTAAAAATGGAGATATCACTGTCTATCTAGATTCATTAAAATATGAAAACCACTAGATTTGTAAGGGTGGGAGAAAAGGAAGAGATACCACATTAAGTACCTTCTTCACAAAATATCAGCATTAACCATCAATAAATATTAGGAAAATAAGAATCTTATCAAAGAGAAAGATGAATTTGTAGAAGTGCCCAACCATATACTTAGTTCTCTGAAACATACAAACCTGTCCAAGAGGAGACTACAGGATTGCTAACAACTTAAAGCCCTTACCAGATGAATTGGGTGATACAATGCTTTACTGAAAACTATTTTATAAATCTATAGGTGTAAACATACCACCAGAATGGTCTCAAAAATAATGAGCCATATCAGAGGTAAGGTGGTAATGAATGGATAATATGTAAAAATTATGAGTTTCTTGTACATAAACCTCTACAGGTCTAAGGATTTCCAGACTCCTACCATTCAGTAATTGGAGATTACTGTTTCCAGATCAGATGAAGGAACAGTGATCAAATTTATCTGCAGTCTAAAACAAAAAAAAACAGCAGATATATACAGAAAAACAGGTCTTTTAGATACTCTAGAGTAATGTGTGAGAGAGGGGACACATTAGAATGGTCCGTCCTTTCTCCTGCCAAATTCACAAAGAAACAATACTGACTCCAGTACAGAGAATAGGATCCCAGGCAAAGTCTGGCAATGTTCAATATTAACAGATTAAAATGGAATAAAAAGATCATCTCAATAGATGCAGATAAATATGTGACTAAATCTAATATCTATATCAGAAAAAAAATAACAGAAAATCAGGTGTAGCACAGAGTAGATCCTTAACTGGTTGAAGGGCATCTATGAAAACACACAGCTAACTGAAGACTTAATGCTTAACTTTTTATGCTTGCTTCGTGGGATCAGGAACCAGGTGAGGATGTCCCATTCACCATTTACATGCAACAATTATGCATAAAGTAAGTGATAAGGCAATGACACAATATTTTATAATTTGCAATCATGGATGAATAAAATCAAGAGTCTGTCATCTTCCACCATTAACTTCCCCTTACCTGTGTTTGCAGTGGCTTGGACACTTGCACTGTAAATAAATTATTTCTTTGGGCGTAGATATCCACAGGGTTTTCTAGAAAAATATGTAAACTGAACAATAAATCAGAACAAAGCAGAACACATGACTATATATATGTGTGTGTGTGTATGTGTGTGTGTGTGAAAGACCACCAGTGAAATCCTATGAGTAATAATTGATGATACTCTTCTTAGTACTAATATAATAGCAGTGTTACCAGGACTGATAGCATTAATTATAGTACTAGCCCTGCCAGCAGTAGTACTAACAGGAAAATCTCCCGAATGATTACAAACCTGGCAGATGAGTAGTTCAGACGTTCATATGCATTTCCACATTTCAAACCTACAACCAATTGGTTCCAAAGAAACGATATCCAAAGGTTTTGGTTTGTCATAGTGATTGAGGACGTGTGTAAAACATACATTTGCAAAAGGAAAAAAAAAAAACCAAATACACAATCACAGTAATCACTGATAATCATGTAATAGTAGAACAACATTAAGACTGCTATACAGTGTTAACCTCACAGAACCGATGCACATTAACCTAAGGAAACTAGAAAATAAGAAATTCATTTTGCTGTCATGTGTTCTCCAATCTCTGATATAATAAAAGGTGTTTATTGAACATGATCTTATTTTCACCAAAGTATTAGTAATACATTCTCTACCACTACTACTACTCTAATACCAGTATCACTACAAGGAGGTGAAAGAGAAGCAGGAGTAATCACATAACTAATGACTAACCTGGTTTGCAATGTCCATGAGGCCTTTAGATGGATTATGCCCTTTGACCCTAGCATCCAACATGTGCCACCGAAGGTTTGACGGACTCAGTGACTCATGTTAAATGCAAGCATTAAGGAGAAAAGAAGGAAGCAGGAGTAGTTACATAACTAATGACCTACCTGGTTTGCAATGTCCACGAGGCCTTTAGATGGATTATCTCCTCTGATCATTGCAACAAACAAGTGACACTGAAGATTTTACTGACTCAGTGTCCCATGTCAGATGCAAGGATTAAGGAGAAAAGGAGAAGCAGGAGTAGTTACATAACTAATGACTTACCTGGTTTGCAATGTCCATGAGGCCTTTAGAAGGATTATCCTCTTTGACCCTAGCAAGAAACATGTGTCACTGAAGGTTTTACTGACTCAGTCACTCATGTTAATTGCAAGGATTAAGGAGAAAAGAAGGAGAAGCAGGGATAGTTACATAACTAATGAGTTACACTGTTTTCAATGTCCACGAGGCCTTGAGGTGGATTATCTCCTTTGACCCTAAAAAGAAACATGTTACATCGAAGGTTTTACTGACTCTGTGACCCATGTTACATGCACAGATTAAGGAGAAAAGAAGAAGAAGCAGGAGTAGTAACATAACTAACGACTTACCTGGTTTGCAATGTCCATGAGGCCTTTAGATGGATTATCCCCTTTGACCCTAGCATCAAACATGTGCCACTGAAGGTTTGACTGACTCAGTGACTCACGTTACATGCAAGGATTAAGGAGACAATATTTGCACACTCTTTTGGAACCTACAAAGCAACAAAGAAGCTAATTAATTATAGTATGACTATGCAACATTTAATACCTAAAATAAATGACATAGTAATTTACTACTCATGACCTGTCTAGCTATCAGCTTGTGTATTTTCTTTTCCACTTCTATTAGTGATAATTTACTGGTTGTGCAGTTGGAGGATGAAAATCTTGAAGGGGCTGGCAGTTAAGCTCTACCAATCCATTATAAGAATTCCAGCTTCTCAAAAGTTGCAAATCACTGATTATGATACAGAATGAGGCTGTCTCTACTGAAAGCAATTCTACAAATACAGACAATGATTCCCAACCCAGAAATATGTATAATGTGACAACTACAAGGTAGTTTAACTGGAAAGAGAAAAGGACAGATGAAAAAGAATGACAATCATCCCCAAATAACCAGCAATAATTGAGTGAAGACTTGTTGAAAAGTTAAAACTCCCTAAAAATACACATATGATCACAGATATCCATGCAGAGACAAGACAATGTCCCTGAAGAGCACATACACACAAAATTGAAGAGCTTATGTAACTCAGGCTTTAACCACATTAATAATGAGCAAGTCCTGTATTTTTCATTTCTCTCCAATTCATTGCCTGCCCATAACTCTTTATATTTTTAAAATAAATTTTGATAAAATTCTTCTAACGCTTATTTCTTAATGCAATTCAAAGATATTAATAAAAAGACATACAAAGAAAAAATTTGGGGAATCTACCAGAGCAGTTCCTAAATGGTATTCTTAATTATATAATAATAATCAACATTAGGTAATCATGGCTTACGAATTCAAAGTTTCCAAAAAATAAAAACCAAATTGGTGTCTGATATGACGTGTTAAATGAAGCAAATGGCTGTAAAACCTATGTTAAGCTGACAGTCATACGCATTTGTGATGGATAGGCCAGTTGTACAATTAGAAATAACTCTTGGTGATTTAAAAACTCAATTGAATACTTCAATTGATTATACAGAGGAAGGTTGTTATCTTTCTGTAATCATCTGAAAGAAACTCAGTTGAATACTTCAATTGATTATACAGAGGGAGGTTGTTATCTTTCTGTAATCATGTGAAAGAAATGATGAGAACTGGTTGACAGCTATGGAAATGGGACAAGAATGCAAGACAAAAATGACAAAATTGTCTTGCCTGTTTTCCAGTCATAATCATACAGCAAAAATAAGAACGTATCAAATTAAAAATAAATAAAAAATTACTAGGATAAATAAAGTTTCACACATATAGATACAAAATTATTTAGTTTCCTTTAGTACACATAACATAGGTTTGCTTGGATAAGTATTTTCCTTAACTTTAAAAGAGTATAGGGGCTGGCCGTGGTAACTCACACATGTAATCCCAGCATTTTGGGCATCCAAGGCGGGTGCATCATCTGAGGTCAGGAGTTCAAGACCAGCCTGGCCAATATGGTGAAACCCCAACTCTACTAAGAACATAAAAATTAGCTGGGCGTGGTTGCGAGTGCCTTTAATCCCAGCTACTCTGGTAGCTTAGGCAGAAGAATCCATTGAACTTGGGAGGCGAAAGTTGCAGTGAGCCAAAATTGCACCACTGCACTCCAGCTTGGGAGACAAGGGTGACTCCATCTCAAAAAAAAAAAAAAAAAGGAAAACAAAAAAGACTAGGAAGGTAATATTTAAGAAGAATGAAATAAATTAATATTGAATACGTTTTTCTAGGTTCCCCAATTATGGTGAGACAGCAAAACATTTATTTTGAAAAATTCAGACAAATTCATTTCATAGAAAGAGAACAATTTCATTAATTTTCTGTAGTGCCTTGCAGAACCTTTCTCTAGTCACCTTTGAATTCCTTCTGTAAATTATATTTGCTCAAATTAATAAATACATTAACTATAAGGATAATTATTAACATTTACTCAATGTTGACTTAATTAGATTACATGATATATATTTGGAGATTATTTCCTTGGATCCAGATAATACCTTTCATATAAAAATCATTCATTTTATGTCACAGTTTTGCTGTGAAGTTTGAATGGAGTAACATGTATAAACTACTTGAGCAACATAAAATATCAAAAGCATATCACTCAGTAGTGTATCACTGTGTTCGTCACTGTGGCTATCAAGGCTAATTCTTAATGCCACAGCAATTTCCAATTTAGACAGAACTTAAAACATACAAGCCCATGAATTTCTGATGTTAATCCTGGACATGCTGCTATTATTAGTTATATAATAGTAGCTATTCTTACATTAAAACTCACTATTCCGTTGCCCTTGTTCAGGTTCTAGAGTTTTCTATTTTCTCAGGCTTAAGGGGTTCCAAATCCCAATGGTATTAACAGGCAGTAATATTGCTCCTTTGCTCCTGTTATAGCAAACTATCCTATTTTTTTTAATCTAGATGATGTTGAATCCAGTCTAACGTACAGTCCTAAAACAGTACCTAGGTTAAACTCAAAAGACATACTTCATAACAAACACTTATGAACACTCCACAAGCATCTTACAGAGCAGCCAATACCTTGGCACTGGCTTTTGAGAAAACAAAGACTGCAAGTTGACTGGCAACGAGACAAGAGGAAAGCCTCATATCTTTCTCCCTGACTGGGGGCTGGGTTGGATTTTATAAGCAGAGTGTAATGAGGAGTGATCTGACTGGATCTTGCAAAGAGGCGATGCCAGGAGGCAGGATCTGACTAGATCCTGCCATTGGGTGACATGAAGGCTCCACACAGTGGGATCCTGGGTTCTGTAATGCAGTGTCAACTTCTTCATTCAGTCCCCACTTCTTGGTCTGAGCATTTAAGTTCCTCCCATCATTGCATGGTTTGTCTATCTGATCATGCTAAGGCCATGTGACCTTCACCCTGGAAGTCCATAGCAAAGTTAATTACTCTGGGTAAATCACACCCTCCAAGAGTGTCCCCAGCTATAATCTCAAGGTTTCAACTTTGGTTTTGCATTGTGGTCTAAGACTCAGGTAGCTCTTGGAAAGAAGGCTGGGTAGCATTGGTGAGACTAACAGGATAGATCTAAATTTGGATAAAAGCTGCAACAACTAGCATGATGAATAAAACAGGACCTCACTTTTCAATACGAACATTAAATGTAAAAGGTCTAAATGCTCTGCTTAAAAGATACAGAATAGCAGAATGCATAAAAATCCACCAAGTATCTGCTATCTTCAAGAGACTCACATAACACATAAGGACTCACATAAATTTAAGGCAAAAAGGTGGAAAAAGATATTCCACACAAATGAAAACCAAAAGCGAGCAGGAGTAGCTATTCTTATATCAGACAAAACAGACTTTAAAGCAAGAACAGTTAAAAAAGACAAAGAGGGATGTTATATAATGATAAAAGGGTCAGTCCAACAGGAAATTATCACAATCCTAAATATATATGCTCCTAACACTGGAGCTCCCAAATTCATAAAACAATTATTACTAGAGCTAGAATATGAGATGGATGGCAATGCAATAATATTGGGGGACTTCAATACTACAATAGCAGCACTAAATAGGTCATCAAGACAGAAAGTCAACAAAGAAATAATGGATGTACAGTATACAGAAAACAAACGATATTCACAGAACATTCTACCCAATAACTGCAGAATATACATTCTTTTCTTCAGCCCATGGAACATTTTCCAGGATAGACCATATGATTACTCACAAAATACAGTCTCAAAAAGCTTAAGAAAATCCAAATTATATCAGGTACCCTTTCATACCATAGAGGAATAAAATTGAAAATTACCTCCAAAGGGGACACTCAAAACCACTATCAATACATGGAAATTAAATAATCTGCCCCTGAATGGTCTTTGGATCAACATTGAAATCAGGATAAATTAAAAAAAATTCTTTTAACTGAATAATAAGTGACGCAACTTATCAAAACCTCTGGGATACAGCAAAAGTGGTGCTACGAGGAAAGTTCATAGCATTAAATGCTTACATAAAAAAAGTTTAAAAGAGCACAAATAGACAATCTAAGGTTGCACCTCCAGTAACAAGATTAACAAGAACAAACCAAATCCAAATCCAGGAGAAAAGAGAAATAACAAAGATCAGATCAGAACTAGATGAAATTGAAACAAAAAAAAATTCAAAAGATAAATGAAAAAGCTGGTACTTTGAAAAGATAAGCAAAATTGATGGACCATTAGTGAGATTAACTCTCAAGCAAAGAGAGAAGATCCAAAAAAGCTCAATTGGAAGTGCAACGGGAGGTATTACATCTGATACCACAGAAGTACAAATGTTCATTCAAGGGTACTATGAATAAATTTATTCAAACAAACTAGAAAATCCAGAGAAGATGAATAAATTTTTGGGAATATACAACCCTTCTAGATTAAATTGGGAAGAAATAGAAATTCCAAACACACTAATAACAAGTAGCGAGATTAAAACAATAATTGAAAATCGCCAAAAAAAAGAAAATCTAGGATCAGATGGATTCACCACTTAATTCTATCAGGCATTCCAAGAACAATTGGCACCAATGTTACTGAAACTATTCAAAAAGATAGAAAAAGAAGTAATCCTCCCTAAATCACTCTATGAAGCTAGTATCACCCCAACACCAAACCAGGAAAGGACCTAAAAAACCAAGAAAATTAAAGATCAATATCCCTGATGAACATAAATGAAAAAAATCCTCAACAAAATATGAGCTAAATGAATCCAGCAACATATCAAAAAGATAATCCACCATGATCAAGTGCATTTCATACCAGGTAGGGTTTAACATAGGAGAGTCATTAAATGTGATACATCTCATACACAGAATTAGAAACAAAAATTATATTATCAGCTCAATAGACTTGAAAAAGCATTAAAAAAATCCAGCATTGCTTTATCATTAAAATGCTCACCAAAATTGGCCTAGAAGGGACATACCTCAGAGTAATAAAAGGAGTCTATGAAAAACCCACAGCCAACAATATACTGAAGGGGAGAAACATTGAAAGCATTTCCCTGAGAATTGGAACAAGACACAAATGTCTAGTTTCAATATTTATATTCAACCTAGTACTGGAAATCCTCTCCAGAGCAATCAGACGAGAGAAAATAAAATAAAACAAAGGACATCCAATAGGAAAAGTGGAAGGCAAACTCTTGAAAACAGGTTGAGTTATTCATTTGATTCTCACTGTTGGTTGCCAAGCTGAGAATCAAATCAATAACTCAAACCATTTTCAACAATTGCAAAAAAATAAAATACTTAGGAATATACCTATCCAATGAAGTGAAGATCTCTACAGGAAAGCTACAAAATAATGCTACAAGAAATCATAGATGACACAAACAAATGGAAACGCATCTCATGCTCATGGATGGGTAGAATCAATATTGTGAAAATGACCATACTGCCAAAACAATCTATAGATTCAATACAATTACCATCAAAATACCATCATCATTATTCACAGAACTAGAAAAAGCAATCCTAAAATTCATATGGCACCTGATAAGAGCCCGCATAGTCAATGCAAGACTGAACAAAAAGAACAAATCTGGAGGCATCACATTATCTGACTTTAAACTATATTACAAGGCTTCAGTTACCAAAACAGCATGATATTGGTATAAAAACAGGAACATAAATCAATGGAACAGAATAGAGAACCCAGAAATAAAGCCAAATACTTATAGCCAACTGATCTTTGACAAAGCAAACAATAAGATAAAGAGGAGAAAGGATATCCTATTCAATAAATGGTGCTGAAATATTTGGCATGCCACATGTAGGAAAACGAAACTGGATACTCATATCTCGCCTCACGCAAAAATCAACTCAAGATGCATTACAGACTTATATCCAAGACCAGAAACGATAAAAATTCTAGAAGATAACATTAGAAAAACTCTTCTAGACATTGGCTTAAGCAAAGAGTTAATGTCCTAGAACCCAAAAGCAAATGTAACAAAAACAAAGATAATAGATGAGTCTTAATTAAACTAAAAAGCTTCTGCACAGCAAAAGAAATAATCCACAGAGTAAACAGATAACCCACAAAGTGGGAGAAAATAATCATAAACTATGCATCCGACAAAGGATTAAATCAGCAAGAAATAACAAAACAAATAATCCCATCAAAAAGTGGGTAAAGGACATTAATAGAGAGTTCTCTAAAGAAGATATACAAATGGCCAACGAACGTATGAACAAATGCTCAACATCATTAATGATGAGGGAAATGCAAATCAAAACCACAATGAGATATTACCTTACTCTTATAAGAATGGCCATAATTAAAAAATTAAAAACCAACAGGTGTTGGCATGGCTGGGGTGGAAAGGGAACACTTACACTGCTGGTGGGAATGTGGACTAGTACAACCACTATGGAAAACAGTGTGGAGATTCCTTAAGTAACTAAAAGTAGATCTACCTTTTGATCCAGCAATCCCACTGCTAGGGATCTACCCCAATTAAAATAAGACATTATATTTAAAACACACACACACACACACACACACTTGCACACACATGCATGTTTACAACAGCACAATTTGCAATTGCAAAAAGTGTGAAATCAGACTAAATGCCCATCAACCAATGAGTGGATAAAGAAAATGTGAGATTTTTTGGCATCAAATCACAACCACAATGCAATACTACCTTACTCCTGCAAGAATGGCCATCATCAAAAAAAAAAAAAAGATGCTGGTGTGAATGCAGTGAATAGGAGACACTTCTACACTGCTGGTGGGAATGTAAACTAGTACAACCACTATGGAATACAGTGTGGAGATTCCTTAAGGAACTAAAAGCAGAACTACCATTTGATCCAGCAATCCCACTACTGGGTATCTACCCAGAGGAAAAGAAGTCACTGTATGAGAAAGATGCTTGCACACACATGTTTATAGCAGCACAATTGCATTTGCAAAACATGGAACCAACCCAAATGCCCATCAATCAATGAGTGGATAATGACACTGCAGTATATATATATATATGTATGCATATATATGTATGTATATATATATGGTGTGTGTGTATATATATATTATATAGACATCTTATTTGACTCTCATGACAAACCTGTATCACTGAATCTTTTGCTAACTCACTGATACAGATTTGACATGAAGATTAATAAAGGAGCACATGGTCGGGCACGGTGGCTCAATCCTGTAATTCCAACACTTTGGGAGGCCGAGGCAGGTGGATCACGAGGTCAAGAGATCGAGACCATCCTGGCCAACATGGTGAAACCCCGTCTCTATTAAAAATACAAAAATTAGCTGGGCGTGGTGGCGTGCGCCTGTAGTCCCAGCTACTCGGGAGGCTGAGGCAGGAGAATTGCTTGAACCCAAGAGGCAGAGGTTGCAGTGAGCCAAGATGTTGCCACTGCACTCCAGCCTGGCGCCTGGTGACAGAGTGAGACTCTGTCTCAAAAAAATAAATAAATAAAAAATAAAAATAATTTAACATGTAAAGATACTTTAGAAACCTGAAAAGGAAGAGAGGAACATACATATTATATAACCATAACATAATATGATATATCTAATAAGAAAAATTATCATTAACATGTTAATTTCCTATTTACAATCTACTCAACTTTCTACCAGATATATTTTCCATAATCCTTTCTATTGGTTATAACTCACCATCAGTATTCAACGATCTCTCTTTAAAGAACAAAGGTCTCAAGATTTTGCTGTCTCAGATACATGACAGGACAATTGAGGAGCTGGCAGCAGAGTCCTTCCAAACTCACTGTCGGATAGCACTCTTCTCAGAATAAAAGAGTCCTTTTGGCACTTACTGATTATAATGATGTTGTCCCTGTTTAGGAATTAATGTTCTTCAGTCTTACTGTGTGCAGGTGACTGTTAAGGCAGTCTCGATCAAATGACAGCAAAATTATCCCAGTGTGGCAAATGGATTTCTTTTCTACATCCTTGAATTCTGTTCACATTCATTTCCTTTACCCATTAGATTCAATGTTAATGACCTTAGAATATTAGACTAAGGAAGAGATTTAGCTCTACATGACCAGGTATCTCTTCTACTACAAGACGATCATTCACCTGTTCCCAGTTTTAATAATGCAGTAGATAACAGTAAAATCCCTAGCAGTAATGATAGTAGCATTTAATATTAATATTATGAATTATACTAATATGAAGAGGAAGAAGAGGAAAAAGAAGAAGCAATAGAAAAAGAACAATGGAAACAAGTTACATTTTCTAAATCCTTACTTACATAGCAGGCAATGTACTTAGGACTTTTATCTTTTCATTTGACCCACATGATAAACCCCATCACTGAATCTGTTGGACCATGAAAAGCAGCAGAGAAGCAACATTATCATGTTATAAAAATATAATATTCCATATCTAAAAAATTACTTCTCTTCACCTCCTATTTATTACCATTTTCTTCTATGTTACTGGCTGTTCTTCCTCAGTCTCTTTTAAGAAATCCTCTCTTCTCTGTTGCCTTAATGTTGGAGTGTCAAGGGATTCAATTGTGGAACGTCTTTTCTTTTTATATCTATACTCACTCCTTAGATAAATGCTTCCAGTCTCAAGGCTTTAAATATTATTTCTATGCCTATGATACCCAATTTTATATTTGGAGCCTAGACCTTTCTCCTAACGACTGGAGAATGCAATTATTGGCTCACCTCCTCCACTTGGACGTCTGTCATCTCACACTTAACTGATCTCCTAACCACCCTCCCACCCCACCCCCAACCTTCTAGAAATAGAGACATCCCCACTTCAATTGAAGGCAATTCCATCTTTCCAGTTACCCAGGCCAAAATCATCAAGCTCCTTTATAAAATTACTTTTTCTAACTTTTAAACCTGTACTGTCCAATATGATCACTATTACCAGTTGACAAGAGAAATGGGGCTACTGAGCAGTTGAAATGTGGTTTGTCTAAATTGTGATAAACTAGGAAAAAAAAGGACATTTATATAAAAATATACAATATGTCATACATTTTTAATGAATACACATTGAAATGAAATGTGTGATATAGCACATTAAATTGAATCTATTTTTTAAATGAAATCTACTTGTTTCTTTTTATTATTTAAAGCAATGACTAGGAAATACAAGATTACATATAGAATTCATGTTATGTTTCTATTATATGGCAATACTCTATACAAAACTAATTTTACTGAGATCAGTTTTTATGTGGCTACAGGGGCATCCCTTCCTCAGTTGGAATCCAAGTCTGTGAAAAGCATTTACTTGAGGGCTCACCTCTCAGAATAAACATGAACAAATCTGGACTAAAATGAATGTCTGGGGCTTAGGGAGGGGAAACGTGGCATAGAATAAGTAGCAATGAGCCTTTAACATTTTTTTGATAGTTCAGAGATAACACTTACTTAAGGTAACATATTACATGAAGGTGTGTTGCATGGTTATATTATTAGAATCCAAAAATATGCATATATTACAGATATCAAATTTTTAATAGCAGCCATAGAAAAATGTTGAGAAACGGCAAGCCATATCAGAAGCCTGAGCAGAAAGTTGACGAACATGCTGCAATATGAAGTCTCCTTACAACCAACAATAATCAAATAGAACAGGTGAGGGAAGAGACTATTTATAACAGAATAAATTCCTTATTAAAATTTCAATGTTCATAATAAGAAAAATTTAAAACTTTACCAAAAATTGAAAAGATGTCTTGAATCAATAGGTGAGCATTTTCAAAATAAGACACTGGATTAAGCTACTTAATTACAATATTTCTTTAAGAATTAGGAGCTACCATGGAAAAGAACTGGTAGTTGCAATAAAATAAGGCAAATTCCATATTTGCTGGTTAAAAAAAAAAGTAAAATTATATCTGTTCTTCCTTTAACACATTCAAACATATATAATGTAGTTTAATAAGTTATGCTTCAAAACATAAAAATATGAAAACTTAGTGTAAAGGGGAATCATTCTAGAATAACATTAAGTGAGAAACTGTTTATACAGACAATATGTATAATTACATATCAAACAAAAAAAAGACCTCAGTGTGTTTGAAGACACATTAATGTATATGTGTTTGAGCATGGAAATATTCTTGAATATTATGCACATACAGATAACATGGATTAATGGAAAACAGTTGCATGAAGACTTCATGGAAGAGGTGACTAGTTTTCGTTAAATAGCTTAATAAGGTGTCACTAGTTAAGTTGAGAACATGCTATGGCATGTCGTTGCTACTGTTGTCAGTAGCAACACTGAGGACAGTAAGGGAACTTAGTACACTATGATCTCACGTAACACTCATAACCAGCTACCTTTCCATAGAAGGAAGTATCAAGATTCCACATCACACGTTTATCTTGAAGGTTAAATACTGAAATATATGGGAAATACTTTTGCAATCTGCAAAGTATCACAGATATAATGACAACATCTCACATTTGGATTCCCTATCCAACATAATACATCCATTCCTGACATGTGCACTACCTACTTAGAGACATCTAACCTTTGTCATGGGTTAAGATTAAACACATAATTTACTTATCATTTAGCACCTGAAGGTCACTAGAGCAGGGGTCCCCAATCCCCAGACTGCACAAGAGGAGGTGAGAGGCAGGCAAGGCAGCATCACCAGCTGAGCTCCAAATTCTCTCAGATCAGTGGCAGCATTAAAATCTAATAGGACCATGAACCCTCTTGTGAACTGTGTGTGTCAGGGATCTAGGATGTGCACACCTTACTAGAATCTAACTAATACCTGATGATCTGAGGTGGAACAACTTCATCGTAAAAACATCCCTGCACCACTGGTCTGTGGAAAAATTATTTTCCAGAAAACTGGTCCCTGGTGCCAAAAAGGTTGGGGATCATTGCTCCAGAAAGTATAAAAGTGAGGAGACTTCAAAGGCCATAGTATCTAAACCTGTAGCAAAATCACTCTGCATTAATGATTAGAAGGCCTAGATCTTTGAACTGAAGTGAACATCTTGTCTCCAAAACATAAATGTAGATAAATGGGTGAGGCCTGTTCCCAACATTTAGCATGCTCCCTGACTCACTATGAAGATGGAATGTGGAGTTTGCTTTTAGTTTTGCAATGCCTCATGCACATGCTTACTACCGAACACTCAACGAACTGAAGAAAATTAACCAAAAATGATGACTACTGTTAACTTGCTTTAGTAACTTGGGTAGACAAATAAGACATATACAAAA
>CAUYLG010013393.1:0-45076 GCA_963573385.1 Cacajao melanocephalus
GTGTGGCTCCTCCGCCGGGAATCTCCTAGTCTGTGGGCAACAAAAATTCGTCTGAAAGTGCGGCATCCACTCGCTCTCTGCGCTTTCACTGGGAGCTACAATCCTGAGCTGTTGTTAATCGGCCATCTTGGATCTCTCCCATGTTTTGACTTTTTAATTCATTCATCCATTCTATGTCTTTAGATTGAGAAGTGCAATATATTATGACATTTAAAGTAATTATTAATAGAGAAGGATTTACTATCATCATTTTGTTAATTACCTTGTTAGTCTTATAGTTCTTTATTCTGCTTTCCCTTTCTTCCTGTCTTCCCTTGTTTTTTTAACTTTTGTATTGATAGGCTTTGATTCCTTTTTTTTTAAATGTGACTACTATAAATATTTTTTGTAGTTACCTTGCGGTTTACATAAAATTTGTTATAATAGTCTATTTTAAACTAACAACTTACATTTAATCATACACAGTAACTCTTCTCTCTCCTCTAACACTTTGTTTTAGTTATCACAATTTACTTCTCTTCATATTGTGTATGTTTTAATGTATTTTTGTTGTTATTATTTTTGGTACTTTTATCTTTTAACTTTTATACTAGAACTAAAGGTGATCAACCTGTCACCATTACAGTAACACAATACTTTGTAATTGTCTACATATTTACCTTTTCCAATGATTTCCATACTTTCTTAATGCTATCATGCTGCTATTTAGTATCCTTTTATTTCAACTTGAAGAACTCCCATTAGGATTTCTTGTAAAGTTAGGTCAAACAATGAAGAACTGTATAAGCTTTTTTATTTGTCTAGAAATGTCTTTATTTCTCCTTGGTTTTTGGATAGTTTTGCTAGGTATTTTATTCTTAATTGCCAGGTTCTTTTCCTTTTAGTACTTTGACTATACTAGCCCAGTCTCTTCTGGCCTGTGAGGTTTCTGCTGAAAAATCTGCTCACAGAATTGTAGAGATTTCCTTATATGCAGTAAGTCAATTTTCTCTTGATGCTTCTAATATTTTGCCCGCCCCCCTTTTTTTTTTTGGACAATTTGTTTACAGTGTATTTTGGTGTAGATTTGTTTGGGCTAATTTAGTTTTTTATTTTTTATTTTTTATTTTAGGGCTTCTTATGTCTATATCTTCATTTTTTTCCCCAGATTTGGGAAGTTTTCAGCCATTATTTATTTGAATATGCCTTCTTATTCTTTCTCTCTGTCTCTCTTCTCATAGTATTCCTACAATGCATAAACTGGAATGCTTGACAGTGTCTCATAAGCCCCTTAAGCTTTCTTCATCTTTTTAAATTCTTTTATTCTTTTTGTTCCTTTGACTGAATTACTTTTAGTGTTCTGTCTTTGAGTTTGCTAATCCTTTCCTTAGCTTAATCTAGCCATCTGTGGAAGCCTCTGGTTAATTTTTTAGTTCATTTGTTGTGTTCTTCAGCTCTGTGAATTTGTTTTGCTACTGCTTTATAATTTGTATTTCTTTGTTGAAGTTCTCACTTTTTTCTTGCACTGTTTCCTGATTTTGATGAGTGTCTTTATGACAATTATTTTGAATTTACTTTTATTAATAGTTAAATAACTTCATCTTATTAGGGTCAGTTTCTGGACGTTTATGTTGTTCCTCTGTTTGGAACAGGTTTGCCTGATTCTTCTTTAGTATGTTTATTTCTGCACATTAGACAAAGCAGCCACCTCTCCTAGTGCAGTTATATCTGCACATTAGACAAAGCAACCACTTCTCCTAGTCTGCATGGACTGGCTTCATATAGAATAAGACCATCACTAACTGCCTCAGCCAGAGAGTCTTATGTTCTTTAAAACTTTCTTGAGAGTCAACCCCCTTTATTTGTTCTTTGCAACCCCCAGACATCTTGAGTATGCCAGGGCTTATAAGTACACTGAGACAGACAAAACTAAAGCCTATTCCTTGGATGGTATCTAGAAAAATTAAATTGTTAGATATTCTATCTAACTAATTTCCTTTCCAGTGAGATGCTGGAAGCTAGGAATTTTCATTTACTTGGTCTGTGCTAAACCAGGAGTGGAAGGTCTGTGGTGACTGCCTTTCCAAATCTCTGTCCTTGTACTCACTTTATCCTAGGGGGCCAGATTATACCAAGTCCCACTAGTACTCTGAGACAGGCAAATCAGAAGCCAGTCCCCTAAAAAGTTATGGTATTTGATGTCTGGCCTAACTCACTCCCTCCCTAGGGAGAAGCAGGATACTATGGTTTACTCTGTGCTGTGCTGGAAGGTAGAGCTAAGGTGTCTACCAGTACAAGTCGCCATCTCTGTTCTCTCTCAGACAGCTAGACTGTGCCAAATCCATCATAAATTCAAGGCTATCAGAAAATGTGCAAGTTCTTGGGAAGTCCTGGAAAAGTTGGGGCATTATACTTACTGATCAAGTATTTTTCTCTCAGAGGAAAGCTGAGAGCTGGGAATGTTTATCTGCTAATTCTGTGCTTGATAGGGGTAAGAGTTACAGCATTTAACAGTTCAGGCTGCTATTGTCATTCTCCCCAGGTAGCTAGACTATGTTGAACCCATCAGAGCTCCAATACTGAAAAAACAGAAGCCAGTCCTAGGGTGAGTCCCCTTAGAATAGTTGGGGCTCTGTACATGTGAGCTAAACTTCTCTGGAAGAAGCTAGGAGATCTCCTCCTAATCAAATTATACTATTCATGGGGTTGGGATTCCAGTGAAAAAGTGTCCTGAATCTCTGTACTGGCTTCAGAGAGTTTGGTTTTGTATTTTTAAAAAATTTAATATATATTGAAAAATGAAAGATGAATAATGGGAAGCGACTTGTTCTATCTGTTATATAAAATGCTATACTTTTTAAACTTATCTATTATTGGTGCATTAATAGTTTTGAAACAGAAAAAGGAATATATGCTGCTGAGATATGTTTCTGTTGTCCATACCTTTAAGTGCCAATCTAACCACTGCAAATATCTCCCAAGTAGAGAAAATATGACAGTCATCAGGAAGGTAAGCCTGAGGTAGAGCCCAAAACTCTACCAGCTTAGGCGGAGAGACTGAAACAACCTATGTATTCTCTCTGCTAGAGGCAGTGCTTGAGGGACAGAGGCAGAGATATCTGGGATGAGGATCAGATCACAGTAGAGCCCATAGAAATATTTGTCCTATGGGGTTCTGAGGTCACTCAAGAAGAAGGGAGTCTATGGCCTGTGACATTATAAATTGTGAGGACCTGGACATCTCTTTGGTTCTAATAAATTTGATTCAATTGCATAGTTAGTCTGAGTCCTTGCTGCCAGTAAGGCTAGAGACTACATGAGCAGTTTCATCCAACAGAATGTGGCAATGGAGAGGCTTCATCCTGTCACTTGGACAGGAGACAGTTATTTTACCTACTGGGTCACTCACTACTGGTTGAGACGGGGAAAGTACACAGATTATCTACTGGTAGGTAGACAATTGGAACTATCAGAGGAAACATAAAGCAACTTAAACAAAGCAGAGCTTGTGAAGAGAGTACTAAAAATATATTGGGATAAAAACTCAGGTAATTTGAATTAAGAAATATTAGGAAATGAATTAAACACACACACATACCTTCCCCAAAATACAAATATTATATATTTGACTAATATATTTATTTTTATATATTTGACAAATATATACATATAAACTGTGTTGAACCCATCAGAGGTCCAATATTGGAAAGACAGAAGCCAGTACTAGGGTGAGTCCTCTTATGATAGTTGGGGCTCTGTACATGTGAGCCATATATATATATATATATATATATATATATATAGAGAGAGAGAGAGAGAGAGAGAGAGAGAGAGAGAGACAGAGAGAGAGAGACTAGACTATGGTGTGTGTGTATGATTATGGTGGCATGGGAAACCAAAATGAAAATTTAACTAAAAGCAGAGAACAACTATAAAAAGGTATGGGAATAATGAAGAAAATGGAGGAAAGATGATAAACAGAAGGAAAAAAAGAAGCAGATGGTGGGAGGCAACATTATACACCTGAGGACAAAAACACAGCTCACAAAGGTAGCAGTAGTTCTGGGATCTCAAGAGAGGAGAAGTTGAAGAATAAAGAACGGTGTCAAGGAGTAAACCTTGTAATGTATATATTAATAGTTAAATCTAGATAACATCCACAAATCTATAAACGTAATCCATCACATAAACAGAACCAAAGACAAAAACTACATAATTATCTCAATAGATACAGAGAAGGCCTTTGACAAAATTCAACAGCCCTTTATTCTAAAAACTCTCAACAAACTAGATATCAATGGATTGTATCTCAAAATAATGTGAGCTATTTATGACAAACCCACAGCCAATATCATACTGAATGGGCAAAATTGAAAACATTCCCTTTGAAAACTGGCACAAGACAAGGATGCCCTCTCTCATCACTCCTATTCAACATAGTACTGGAAGTTCTGGCTAGATCCATCAGGCAAGAGAAAGAAATAAAGGTTATTCAAATAGAAAGAGAGGATGTCAAATTGTCCCTGTTTGTAGATGACATGCTTGTATATTTAGAAAACCCCATTGTCTCAGCCCAAAATCTCCTTAAGCTGATAAGCAACTTCAACAAAGTCTCAGGATACAAAAATCAATGTGCAAAAATCACAAGCATTCCTATACACCAATAATAGACCAACAGAGAGCCAAATTATGAGTGAATGCCCATTCACAATTGCTGCAAAGAGAATAAAATATATAGCAATACAACTAACAAGGGATGTGAAGGACCCCTTTAAGAGAACTTCAAACCACTTCTCAAGGAAATAAGTTAGGACACAAACAGATGGAAAAACGTTCCATGCTCATGGTTAGGAAGAATCAATATTGTGAAAATGGCCATACTGCCCAAAGTAATTTATAGATTCAATGCTATCACCATCAAGCTACCATTGACCTTCTTCACAAAATTGGAAAAAAACACCTTAAACTTCATATGGAACCAAAAAAGAGCCCACATAGCCAAGACAATCCTAAGCAAAAAACAAACAACAACAATAAAAAACAAAGCTGAAGGTATCACACTACCTGACTTTAAACTATATTGCAAGGCTACTGTAATCAAAACAGCATGGTACTGGTACCATAACAGAGATATAGACCAATGGAACAGAACAGAGGCCTCAGAAAGAATGTCACACAACTATAACCATCTGATCTTTGACAAACCTGACAAAAACAAGCAATAGGGAAATAATTCCCTATTTAATAAATGTGTTGGGAAAACTGGCTAGCCATATGCAGAAAGTTGAAACTGGATCCCTTTCTTACACTTTATACAAAAATTAACTCTAGATGGATAAAAGATTTAAACTTGAGGCCCAACACCATAAAAACAGCAAAAGAAACTATCAATAGAGTGAACCAGCAACCAACAGAATGGGAAAAATTTTTTTCAATCTACTCATCTGACAAAGGGCTAATATCCAAAATCGACAAAGAACTAAAACAGATTTACAAGAAAAAAAAAAACATTCAAAAGTGGGCGAAGGATATGAACAGATGCTTTTCAAAACAAGACATATATGAGGCCAACAAACAGGAAAAAAACCTCATCATCACTGGTTATTAGAGAAATGCAAATGAAAACTACATTGAGATATCACCTCACACCAGTTAGAATGGTGATCATTAAAAAGTCAGGAGACAACAGATGCTGGAGAGGATGTGGAGAAATAGGAATGCTTTTACACTGTTGGTGAGAGTGTAAATTAGTTCAACCATTGTGGAAGACAGTGTGGCGATCCTCAAGGATCCAGAGCTAGAAATACCATCTGACCTAGCAATCCCATTACTCGGTATATACCCAGAGGATTATAAATCATTCTGTTATTAAAACACATGTGCACATATGTCCATTGTGGCACTGTTCACAACAGCAAAGACTTGGAACCAACCCAAATGCCCATCAGTGATAGACTGGATAAAGAAAATGTGGCACATATACACCATGGAATACTATGCATCATAAAAAGGATGAGTTTGTGTCCTTTGCAGGGACATGGATGAAACTGGAAACCATCATTCTCAGCAAACTGACACAAGAACAGAAAACCAAACACTGCGTGTTCTCACTCATAAGTGGATGTTGAACAATGAGAACACATGGACACAGGGAGGGGAACATCACACACTGGGGCCTGGGGGATGGGGGACTAGGGGAGTAATAGCAGGGGTTAGGGGGATTTGGGAGGGATAGCATTAGGAGAAATACCTAACGTAGATAATGGGGTGATGGATGCAGCAAACTACCACCATGGCATGTGTATACCAATGTAACAAACCTGCAGGATCTGCACATGTACCCCAGAACTTAAAACAAATAAATAAAAATAGTTAAATCTAAATGGGTAATGATAGCATAAACAAGAATATATCATACAAAGATGAAAAAAGAAGAAACCTATAGCAGGGAAAAAAACTAATAATGGTCCAGAACCAAACATTTAAGTGACCTCAGCCAAAGATAGGAGCAGCAGGGACAAAGACACGTTTCTCTAATGCTCTCTTAAAGTTCTCTTGAAATTGTCATGTGATTAGGTAACAAAGAGGGAAAAAAGTTCTTTAAATATTATTGCTTAGTGGCAGAGGAAGGAGCAGTAGGAAAATAGACCACCTTGATAAAGACTTATGGTTTGTATGTTGCTTTGATATAATAGCAGAGAAATAAAGTAATTGTGAACATTATAAATTATAAAATAATTTGTTGTTAAATGAAAATGCCAGTAGAACTTTTAAATTAACAAAGGAAAAATTGAGCATGCATGATCAAAACCTCTAAATAAAAACTGAAGAAGTAAAGAAAAACATAAAATACATACACAGCGTAAAGTGAGATGGATGTTTGAAAATCGTACCAGTTTTTATACTAAATATTGACTTTGAATTTTCTTATTTGGAAAAGAGACTGTAAGACTGAGTTAAAAATAAAACCCATAATGTGTGAAATATCTAGTAAACCCAGTGACCAAAAAAAAGTTATTTTAAGGAGTAACCATGCAAATACCAAAACAACAACAACAAGAGTGGCAAGATCAAATAGAATTTAAAGTTAAAATCAGAATGCATATCAAATGAAGAAAAATTTCATAGTTTATCAAGTGATATAATAGTCATAAACCTACATATGGTTTTAAAAAGATGCCAAATATAGAAATCATAGACTATAAGACAAGGAAGAGGTACTTGAAAGATATTACATGAGAAGAAAGATGTCAATACAATTTTTATGGACAGATTAGTAGAGAAAAATTAATTAGTACTACAGAGCAATGTTGTTCAATACAAAATAATGCAAGCCAATATGTAATTTTCAATATTCTAGTAGTCACATTAAAATAATTAAAAAGAAATAGATGAGATTAATTTTAATAATATATTTAACTCATTATATCCAAAATATTATTTTAACAATTAATATAAAATTATTTAAATAAGTATATTTTACATTCCTTTTATACTAAATCTCTAAGAACTTTTGTAGAGTTTACATTACTTCTCAGTTTAGACTAGTCACATTTCAAGTACACAATTTATATCTTACATACAAATATTCAATAGATACAATCTGGCTAATACTCATTATTTTGGTCAGCCTAGTTATAGGGAAATTATACATATATATATATACGTACACACACACACATACACAATATAAACAACAAACATGATATAAGAGAAATATACAAAATATTTTATCCTCTGAATAGGAAGAATATATTTTCTTCTATGTGTTTGTAATATTCACAAAATTTAACCATACATTTAGATATGAACAAAGGTTTAACATTTTTTAAATTGGAAGTTTTACCGGTCATGTTTTTGACCCAGGAAAAGTAGGAAAAGTGAATGAAGAATGACTAGAATACTCCCTCATTAGAGATTCTAAAATACTCCTGAATAATCTTTGGCTCAAAGAGAAAATCAAACTGAAATTTTGAATCTCTGGAAGGCAATGTAAGAATACTTTACTTTGTATTTGACACACAGAAAATTCATAAGATTGGTTTAGGGTAGATTCATTCACTATTAAAGATGAAAAAATAAGACAAAAATTTTAATAAACTAGAAATGTAGCAAAATTAACCAAAATTGATTAGAAAAAAACCCTAATAAATATTTTTTAAATGAGTAAAATACAAAACAATTAATAAAGGATAAGTAAGCGTAATAATTAGGTTTTTGCAAGACATAAACAAAATCTTCACAAGTTTCATCAGTTAGAAAGAAAGCTGGCAATAAAAAAATAGCACAAGCTTAAGAAGAAAGTAAAGTAATTTTTATAACAGTATTGTAGCACTGTAACAATAAATATGAAATCTAGGGGAAATCAATGCTTTTTAGTAAACTATAACATATGAAAACTAATAAACAAATTGAATAGAATAAATAACCACAAAAGAGATTGCAAGGGTGATAGAGGCTGTTTAATTTGACTGCTAAAACCAGCCTCTCACATCAGAATACCTATGTTCAAATGTATTCTACCAAGTAATAGGCATTTGAGCATAAGCAAGTCACATAAGCTTCGTCTGCCTTGATTTTCCCATTTGTAAAAATCAGATAATATTTCTTAATTCATGAGGTGACTAAAATTATCAAATGAATTAATAAATATACAAGTTTAAGTTTTCCTAACACATAAAAATTTTGTGCAGCTGTTTGCTATTATTACCATTGCCATTTAGTAGCAGACTCTTTAAAGAAAAAAAAATCAATTACTTAAATATCACAGATTATAAAAATGATAGGTTTATTTCCTATTATGATATTAGTAGCCAAGCATATTAGTAAAATGTTAAAAATACATAGTTCATTATGAACTTATAGTAAAAGATCTAAAATTACATGAAATTCAGCAGTGCATCAAAAAAATAGAATGTCAAGCAGATTTATTCCAAGAACACAAAAAGGATTCAAAAGCATTAATTTCAAAAAAGTCATATGATTGTGTCAATAATTACTGAAAACACATTTGATAAGATACAGAGCCTATTCCTAATAAAATGCAGCAAAATAAGAATAGATGGAAATGGCCATAATACAATAAAATAACTTACCCTGAACCATACCACATAAAAATTGTGAAATGCTAAATTCAATTCTAGACAACCAGGAAAAGGAGAGGAGTGAGCACTTGAATAGAATATAATTATTTCTTCTTAGATGATAGAATTACACCTTCATAAAATGAGAGTCTAGTAAAAACCAATGAAATTACTAATGTTTGCAAGTGACTTGATATCATATGATTTTTAAATTTTCTCTGTGCTAGCATTAGGCACATTTAGATAGAAATGGAAAGCTTCCATTTATAAAAGCAACCAATATAAAGTAATTAAGGATCAGTTTAATGAAAGGTATAGTACTTATATGAATAATATAGCATTACATTTAAACATATAAAATAATGTGTAAATAATAAGATCTATCTTCTTTTATTATAAGAATATTTTATAACATCAAAATGTTAAATCTGCATTGAATTAGAATAATTTCAATTAGAAGCTTTTGCGATTCCATTAGAATATTTATGGATTTTTTTTGAACTGTTTAAAATAATCTTCAAGTATATATGGAAAGATAAACATCAAAAATCAAGAAAATGAAAAATAAGATGTATGAGATCATGGCTTATTGAATTAATATATAATATAACTCTCATGAGTAAATTATGCTGCCTAGGCATGAAAGAATACTTCAGTGGAAAAGATTATAAAATACAGTTAAATATACACACAAACAAATACAATAGTGCAACGAATGGTACAGCAAACTGTTTTCTGGAAATAAATACGTAGGACCTTCTAATTTACATGTTAAATTATAGCAATGTTAACATTTAACACGTAAAATTATAAAACATAAGCATATTTAAAAAAAATCTTCATAGACAATATTTAAAATCCTAGGAGCTGGGAATATTTTTAAACTGAAATAAGAGGTTATATATACAAGTGGATGGATGACTAGCTAGACTGAAATATAGGTATATAGATATTCCTTTCTAAAAAAATGAAACATAAAAATGATAACAAGACAAAGTCAACTGACTAGAAATAATAAAAATATTTACAATGTAGGAAAGCATTTATATTTACGTGATGAACTTTAATAGGCATACAGTAACAAAAAATAACACCAGTGAAAAATAAGGACAGAATAGGAAAATTGATTACCAAAAGGGTAAGTTAAAATGTTTAATAAAGTCATTTAAAATAACCATTAGTTTGAGAAGAATTAAAAGATGAATATTGCTGATGGAAATGCAGGGGTAAGATTACTCTCATACAATACTGATGGTCAAGTTAACACACTATGATTTGTCTATGAGCAAAACACCGAGAATAAATGCCTGTGGATAAGGGAACAGCAGAATAAACTGGTGCATTCATGCTATAGAATACTGTGTAAGAATTTAGGAATCTTTAAGATCTACACTTGTTTGCCATTTCATCTGAATAGAGAGGTTCAGATCAACTACAAAAATATCCATTCAGTGATTAAAAACCAAAACAGCAACTTTAATGCCCTGTTATCCTGCTACAAATTGTACATATGCTTATTTTTTTTCAAGTGTTCAAAGCCCTTGGTGATTTTCCACCTCCTTACTACACGTGAGAAATTTCCTTCTCATCTATATGCAATGAATAATAGTACTTACCAACAGATACTGAGACAAATATCTTTTAAAATTACCAAAGAAAATATATGTCAATTTTATTTTTATATGATTTTTATTTTGAGTAAATACATAACTTCCTTTGTATATCCTATCTGGCATATATATTTTAAACTGAGATATCATCATTTTCTATGGCCTAATGAACAAAGTTCAGTTAATTTTTCAATTCTTATATCTGCTTTACCCTTTGCTGCTCATACAATACAACTTTTAGAAAAAGGCTCTATCTAGCAGAGTGAAGGTTTGAGGACAGTGGGTACCTTCGATAGGAGGGCAGAGTAAGAGCGTGGAGGGGAGAATGTCGAAGAAAACACACCAAAGATTATTATGGTTTTCTTAGAGCTGTGGCATCATAGGTAATTTAGATTCTTCTTTATAATTTTCCGTATTTGTTAGGCAAGGATCATTCATTATTGTTATCACACAATACAAGAAAGATATATTTTAACAATAACACCAGTGATGAAAACACATGGCTTAAAGAGATAAATATTTTAGGAGTAGGGAGTTAGACAAAAATGATTGGCTTTAAGTTTTCTAGCTGTTAATATGAAAAAAGCAATCTGGTCAACAGATCTAAATCTAATTATTCCTCCTCTCATCTCTGTGACATTCTGACAAGAGAAATCACGTTTTCCACTTGAGTAATTATTACTTATGTACATTTGCTCTTTGGTGCTTTGGGTAGAATAGAGCAGTTTAAGAATATTCAACATGTAGTCGAATAAAGCAAAAAGAGAGCCCAAATGAAAATGATTCTCTTAAGTTGGTTAATTCCTGACATAGTTATTGGTTTAATCATACATTCCTTTTTGTTTTGAGTAGAGAAGTGATGTTAATGATTTAAATGTGTGTTGGTTGTACTCACGGTTCGAAACCTGTCATATTGCTAACAATTCAATTTTGGACAAAAGTTCTGAGTCTCATTTTTCATTTGGAGTACAGAGATTATTTTCTTTTCTGTTAATGTAGCTAGCTTTGTGATAGTATGCATGAGATTTTTAATTATTGTCCTTTTCACAGTTTTGTTCTTATCATAGAACCATATTAAGAGCCTTATAGAAACGATGAACAGAAAGCTCTGAGGCACATGGCTTTGATAGTAATTAAATGGCAGCACATTTCAAAGCTATGGATATTTAATGTCTCCAAAGTATCAGTTTCACATTTGGTTCAATACTGTGTGTGGGAATTAAATGCAGAACAGTGTGTTATCACTGCTTAATCATGTAAATGGTATTCACATGTTAGACCTCTGTTCTTAATTGAATTTTTGCTTCTTTATTTAGAAACTAAGATTTCTTGATAAGATTAAACTGGTTTTAAGCAGAAACATATTCTTAAGAAATTAATTTTCTTATTTTCTTGCTGTTACTCAGTTGTAAGTGAATGTCATGGTGTATGGTGGTGTGAGGGTGCTGCACATTTACCTTCATTCCAAAGATACAGCACAAAACTGATGAGCAGCACAATGGAGATGGAATGCTAACACTGGAAGAATATCTATGGCAATAATGTACTTTCATTTCTGTTTATGAACATAAAATGGTTTATAAACACATGAAATTACTACAAACTGGAGATTTAAAAATTTTTAACTGCACCAATTTTTAGTGTATTATTCCTGAGGCAATAACTTCAGAAGTATCTCCTCTAAGTAACAGCATTCACATGCTTAAGTCTTTTAGGCAGCAATGGTTTGCATCTAATGGACATTTCTTATGACTTACTAAAGATATCTACTTGCTTTAAGCAAGTACAATCTTCAGAGGATTTACCTCAAGTACAAAGAACAAAGTGAGGGTCTGAACCATGCGAGCACCCTTAGCTGTTGTCCCCTGAGATGAGCCCAGATTTCACTTTCCTCACAGAAGGGGTGTGATCACATGCTTTTCCAGTAGCACTCTGTAGTTCTAGCCTCTAACAAGCCAGTATCTGAGAACCTATATAGCAAGAACAAACCTCTTTGAGCCTAAATGGCAGGATGGTATTGCACTGCCCACACCTTCTTCTGTTGCTTGTGCCAGTGATATCTCAGCTCTACAATCTCCATAGTAAGAGGTTGGAGGCCACTGCCAGCAAGAATGGAGGAACAGCATGCCCTCTCTGCCCTGCCCTGCCCTGCTCTGTCATCCACTCTTCCATGGTTTGCTCCCATGATAAATGTCTGCAACCCCTCATTAGATAGTTCAGCAGTAGGATCTGCCTAAGAGTTGCAGTTCTTCAGAATTCAAGTTTGGACCACTGGATCAGCAAATCCCCTCTGGTTAGGGCTGATCTAAATGCTTCCTCCATGGTAGGGCATCAGCTGGTATGGTTTTTCTTTCTGCTTTAGCAGGACAGCAGTGAGTTCAGTGCCTTACATTTGCTGTGTTCTCCCTCCCCTAGTGGCCAGATATGCTCTCTGCACGTTGCCACTGCTGCTGCGGGGAGGAGGGGTGGTGTCAGTGATTTACAACTGCGTTTACTACCTCTTTCAGTTATATAAAGTTACCACCAGGTACTATCAGTGCTCACCTGGTTTTTGGTTCTTATGAAGCTGATTTTTCTGTGTAGTTAGTTGTTAAATGTATGTCCTTGCAGGAAGGACGATTGTTGGCGCCTTGTATTCTGCCATCTTGCATCTTCGATTTGCACATCCTTTTCAATTACATACAGAACGTTCTCCAAAAGAGATCGTATGTTAGGCCACAAAATAATTCTTAACAAATTTAATAGATTGTAATTCTAGTGAGTATCTTTTCTGATCACAATGGCTTAAAACTAGAAATAAATAATAGAAGGAATTTTGGAAAACTTACAAGTAGCTGGAAATTAAACAATGTTTTTGAACACGCCAAGCACTGTGGATCATGCCTGTAATCCAAGCACTTTGGGAGTTCCAGGCAGGTCGATCACTTGAGGCCAGGATTCAGGATTAGCCTGGCCAACATGATGAAACCCTCTCTTTGCTAAAAATACAAACAAAACAAAACAAAAAACAAAAAAACTTAGCCGAGTGTGGTGGCACATGTCTGTAATCCCAGCTACATTGGTGGCTAAGTCATGGAAATCACTTGAACTGAGAAAGTGGAGGTTGCAGTGAGCTGAGACTGCAACACTGCCCTCCAGCCTGGACAGCAGGGTAACTTTTTCAAAAACAAAAAATCCAAAAAATCTTGACATAAATGAAAATGGAAATAAAACATACCAAAACTTACGGAATCAGCAAAAGCAGTCTTGAGAGGGAGTTAATAGCAACAAATACCTTTATCAAAAGAGAGAAAAGATCTCAAATGAACAACCTAATGTTACATCTCAAATAACTAGAAAAAGAAAACTACAGTTTGTCCAAACTTCACAGAAGAAAGGAAATAGCAAATATCAGAGCAGAAATCTGCCATACAGAGACAAGAAAAACAATAGAAGAGATAAAGCTAAAAGCTGGGTTTTTGAAAAGGTAAACGAAATTGATAACCTTTATCTAGACAAAGATTAGATTCACTAGAAACTTGAAAGCTTTTCGTTTAAGATCGGGAACAAAATAAGGATGCCTACTCTGGCACCATCTATTCAACCTAGTAATAGAATGCCTGGCCAGAGCAATTAGGCAAGATAAAAAAATGAAAGCCATGCAAATCAGAAAGGAAGAAATAAAATTATCTCTGTTTGATAATGACATATCTTATATATTAAAAACTTATTATTTTATCCAAAAACTGTTAAAACTGACAAATTAAGTGAAGTTTCATGCTACAAAATCCGCACACACAAAAATCAGTCGTATTCATATATACTATCAACAAACCATCCAAAAAAGAAAAATAAAATCCCATTCACAATTGCATCAAAATAAATATAATAAATAAATAAAATTTTAGGAAGTAAATTTAACCGAAGAAGTGAGAGGTCTGTGCACTGAAAAATATACATCATTGATGAGAAATTGAAGATGACACCAATAAATGAAATGATATTCCACATTCCTTGATTGGAAAACTAACATAGTTAACATGTCCATACTACACAAAGTGATGTACATATTTAATTCAATTTCTATCAAAACTTCATGTTATTTTCCACAGAAATAGAAATCCTAATATTTGTATGGATCCGAAAAAGAGGAAACAAAATACTAAAATTTATATGGAACCAAAAAATACACCAAATAGCAAAAGAAGTCTTAAGCCAAAGGAACTAAGCTGGAGGTATCCCACTTTCTGATTTCAAAGTATATTATAAAGCTAATTGTAATCAAAATAGTGTGATACTGGTGTAAAAAGTCAAATCAACCAATGGAAGAGAGTAGAAAGCCCACAAATAAACCTATGCATTTACAATCCATTTTCTTTTGAAAAAGGTATCAACAACACACAATGAGAAAAGGACAGTCTCTTCAACGAATGGCTCTGGGAAAAATGGATATCCCCATACAGAATAAAATTGGAGCCTTATCTCACAGCATATACAGACTGCTCTCCATATCCACTGCTTCTGCATCTGTGGATTCAAACAACCACATATCAAAAATATTTGCCAAAACTAAAAATAATAACACAATAAAAGTGATATAAGTAAAAACAATATAATACAGTATATTAAGTATTTACATAGCATTTACTTTATATTATTATAAATCTGGAGATCACAAATTATACAAGAAGATATGCATAAGTTACATGCAAATAATATACCATTTTATATAGGCATATCTCATTTTATTGTGCTTTACTTTATTACACTTTGTAAACATTATGGGTCTTTTTGGTTTTGTGGGATTTTTTTTAAAAATTGAAGATTTGTGGTGACCCCATGTGGAGCAAGCCTATCAGCACCATTTTTCCAACATTATGTGCTCATTTCCTGTCTCTGTAACATATTTTGTTAATTCTCACAATATTTCAAACAGTTTCATTATTGTTATATCTGTGATGACGATCTGTAATCAGTGATCTTCAATGTTACTATTGTAATTGTTTTGGTGCACCACAAACTGCTCCCATATAAGACAGCAAACTTAATAATTGTTGTGTGTGTTTTGACTACTCCACTTACTGGCCAGTCTATCATCTCTCTTCGCCTCCTCAGCCCTCCTTATTCCCTGAGACACAATAATTTTGAAATTAGACCAATTAATAACCCTACATGTTGCTGCAACATGGATGGAAATGGAGGGCATTTTTCTAAGAAAACTAATACAGCAGCAGAAAACCACATGTTCTCACTTATAAATGTGAGCTAAAAACTGAGTTCACATGACACAAAGAAAGGAAAAATAGACACCAGAGTCTACTTAAGGATGGAGGGTAGGAAGAGAATGGCGATTGAAAAACTACCTATCAAGTATTATGCTTACTACCTGGGTGATGAAATAATCTGTACATCAAACTCCCACAACATGCAATTTGTCCATGTAACAAATCTGCACATGTACCCACTGAGCCTAAAATAAAAGTTGGAAAAAAAAAATGACCTTACGATGGCCTCTAAGTCGTCAAGTGAAATGAAGATTTGTAAATCTCTCAATTTAAATCAAAAGCTAGAAATAAATATGCTTAGTAAGGAAAGCATGCCAAAAGCTGAGACAGGCTGAAAGCTAAGCCTCTTATACTAGACTTGTGAGTACAAGTTAGCCAAGTTGTGAGTACAAAGGAAATGTTCTTAAAGGAAATTAAAAGTGTTACTTCGGTGAACACCGATTACTTCGGTGAATCATGAAGTGAAATAGCCTTATTGCTGATATTAAGAAAGCTTGCTTAGTGTGGGTAGATGAAACCAGCCACAACATTCCCTTAAACTAAAGTTGAATCCAGAGTGAGACCCTAACTTTCTTCAATTCTATGAAGGCTGAGAGGGGTGAGGAAGCTGCAGAAGAAAAGGTGGAAACTAGCAGACTTTGGTTCTTGGGATTTCAGGAAAGAAGCCATCTTCACAACATAAAAGTGCAAGATGAAGCAACAAGTGCTGATTTAGAAGCTGTAGCACATTATCTAGAAAATCCAAATAAGATTATTAATGAAAGTAGCTACATTAAACAACAGATTTTGTGTTGAATTCAGCAGCATGCATACTGAAACTGGAATGATACATAAAAAATTAACATAGCCCCTGCTATATGATGTCATGCAAACTCATGAAGCATTTTACATTTTTAGCTATAAAGATACCAGAGGCAAGCCTAGGAAAGATTCGTCTAGGCATTGGTCTGGGTGGAAAATTCATCACTAGTATCTCAAAACCAAAAACAGAAACAAAGACAGTCAGATAGTACTTGATTAAACTTAGAAGGTTCTGCACAACATAAGAACCAATCAACAGAGTGAACAGACAGCCTCCAGAATGGGAGAGGATGTTTGCAAAGTATGCATTTGACAGGGGACTAATATCCAGAATTTATAAGGAATGCAACTCACAACAAACAACCCCATTAAAAAGTGGCTGGAAGATACTAATAGATATTTTTCAAAAGCTGTGTATTTTTTATACGTTTGTTGGCTATTTTTATAAAAAAGTCTATTGAAAATAGAACATTTTCAAATTTCTATTTTCAATAGCTATGTTTCATATAAATAGCCAACAAGGATATAAAAATGCTGAACATTGCTAATCATCAGAGAAATTTAAATTAATGTCACAATGGGATGTCATCTCACACCAGTTAGAATGGCTATTACTGAAAAGACAAAAAGTAACAAATGTGGTTGAGGAGGCAGAGAAAGGGGAAGGCTTGTGCACTGTTGATGAAATACAAATTGGCATAACCTCTATGGAAAACAGTATGGGGATTTATCAAAGAACTAAAAATGGAGCTGCTGTTTCATCTAGCAATTACACTACTGGGTATCTACCCAAAGGAAAAGAAATAGTTATATCTACCAATAAGATAACTACACTCATGTTTATTGCAGCACTATTCATAACAGCAAAGATTTGGATTCAACCTAAGTGCCCATCAGAGGATGACTGGATAAAGACAATGTATATATACACAATAGAATAATCTTTGGCCATGAAACAAGAATGAAATTATGTCTTTGAAGCAACATGGATGGAACTGGTCGCCGTTATCTTAAGTGAAACAAGTCAGAAGCAGGAAGAAAAAAAAATTATGTTCTTACTTATAAGTGAAAACTAAATAATCTATATATTTGGGCATAATGTGTGGAATGATAGACTGGGAAACTCAGAAGAGTAGGGGTTGGGAGGGAGGTGGATGATGGGAATTACCTAATGGGTACAATGTACATTATTTGGATAATGGATGCACTAAACACTCAGACTTCACAACTACACAATATAGCCATGTAACAAAATTACACTTATATCCCTTAAATTTATACAAAACAGGCCAGGTGTGGTGGCCCATGCCTGTAATCCCAGCACTTTGGAAGACCGAGGCAGGTGAATCACCTGAGGTCAGGAGTTCGAGACCAGCCTGGCCAACATGGCGAAACTCCATCTCTACTGAAAACACAAAAATTAGCTGGGCATGGTGGTACATGCTGTAATCCTAGCTACTCTGGAGGCTGAGGCAGGGGAATCCCTTGAACCCAGGAGGCAGAGGTTGCAGTGAGTCAAGATCATGCCATTACATCCCAGCCTGGGAGATGAGAGTGAAATTCCATCTCAAAAAAAAGTTATACAAAACAAACAAACAATTTTCAGTGAAGACATAAAAGGCTTCTATTAGAAGATGCCACCTAGAATTTTCATAGGTAGAGAGGAGAAGTCAATACCTGACTTGAAAGCTTCAAAAGAGAAGCAAACTCTTTTTTTAGAGGTTAATGAAGCTCGTATCTAGAAATTAAAGCCAATGCTCATTTATTCAAAGATCCTAGGGCCCCTAAGAATTATGCAAAGTTTGCATTTTAGCTGGTCACATGTTTCAATTAAATTTTTTTATTGATATGTAATATTTGTATGTTATATACATATACTTAGTCATTATATATTTTATGCATATAACGAAATATCACGTTATGGGGTACATGTGATATTTTGTTATATGCATAAAATGCATAATGACTAAGTCGAGATATTTAAGGTATTCATTACCTTGAGCATTTGTCATTTCCATATGTTAGGAACATTTCAAGTCCTCTCTTCTAGCTATTTTGAAATATACAATACATTGTTGTTAACTGTAGTGACCCTATTCTGCTATTGTCCGTTATAGCTGATTCCTTCTGTCCAATTGTATGTTTGTAACCATTAACCAACCTCTCGTCACTCCCCAACCCCACCATTCCCAGACTGGTAACTATCATTTTACTCTCCACCTTCCTGAGATAAACTTTTCTGTAGCTATTGTAAATGGAATTGCATTCTTGAACTGTCTTTTTCAGGTTATTATTGATGGATAGAAACATTATTGATTTTTGTATGTTTATTTTGCATCCTACAAGTTTACTGAATTTGTTTATCAGATCTAAAATTTTTAGAGGGGGAATCCTTAAAGTTTTGAAAAATTTGATCATATTATCTGCAAAGAGAGACAGTTTGACTTCCTATTCTTCAGTGTGGATGCTTTTTATTTTTTTTCTCTTGCCTAATTGCTCTGGCTAGTACTTTAGTATTGTGTTGAACAAGAGAGATAAAAGTGGGCTTTCTTGTTTTATTCCAGTTCTTAGAAGAAAAGTTTTCATCTTATCTCCCCTCAGTATTATGTTAGCTGTGAGTTTGTCATACATAGCCTTTATTATGTTGAGGTATACTCTTTCTATGCCTAGTATGTTGAGAGCTTTTATCATGAAGAAATGTTGAATTTTATCAAATGCTTTTCTGTATCTATTGAAATGATCATATAGTTTTAGTCCTTCATTCTGTTGATGTGATATATCATGTTTATTGATTTGTGTGTGTTGAAATATCTTTGCTTCCCTGGTATAAATCCCATTTGATCACGGTGTATTATCTTCTTGATGTGCTGTGGGATGATTCAGTTTGTTAGTATGTTGTCAAGAATTTTTTGTGGCCTGTCATGTTTGTTGTTGTTATGTCCTTTTATGGCTTTAATATCAGGGTAATTCTGGTTGCATAGAATGAGTTAGGGAGAATCTCCTTCTCATCAATTTTTTGGAATGATTTGAAAATAATTGGTGATTTTTTTTGTAAGTTTGGTAGAATTTGGTAGTGAAGCCATCAGTTATAGGTTTGCTTTGTTGAAAGACTTTGTATTACTGATTCAACCTTGTTACCAATTACTGATCTGTCAAGGTTTTCTATTTCTTTGTGATTCAACCATGTTAGGTTGTATGTGTCTAGGAATTGATCCATTTTCTGCAGGTTTTCAAGTTTCTTAGCATATAATTGTTCATAATAATCTCTGATTATCTTTTGTATTATTGTAGTTTCAGTTCTAATGTTTCCTTTCTTATTTCTGATTTCACTTGAGTCTACTCTCTTATTTTCTTGGTTATCTAGTTAGTGATTTATTAATTTTGCTTATCTTTTCAATAAACTCTTATTTCATTTTGTTGATCCTTTGTATTGTTGTTTTAGTCTTTATTTCATTTAATTCTGTTCTTCTCTTTATAATTTCTTTTTTTCTACCATTTGTGGCTTGGTTTGTTTTGCTTTTCTAGTTTCTTCAGGTGCATTGTTAGATTGTTCATGTGAAATCTAATACTTTAATGTAGATGCTTATTGCTATAAATGTTCCAGTTAGCATTGTATTCAATAGGTTTTGTTATGTTGTGTTTCCATTTTCATTTGTTTCAAGAATTTTAAAAATTTCCTTTTTAATGTCTTTATTGACATAATAGTCATTTAGGAGCATGTATTTGTCTAATTTCTATGTATTTGTATGGTTTCCAAAATTCCTCTTGATAATTACTTATAATTTTATCCTATTGTTTTCTGAGAAGATACTTCATATGATTTCAGTTTTTAAGAATTTGTTGAGACTTGTTTTGTGGCCTAACATATCCTAGATAATTTTCCTTTTGCTGTTGAGAAGAATACGTATTCTGCAGCTATTTGATAAAATGTTCTATAAATGTATGTTTGTTCCATTTGGTCTAAAGTCTTGTTTAAATCCAATGTTTTTTTGTTTTCTCTCTAGATTACTGTTTATTGCTGTGAGTGGGGTGTTGAAGTCCCCAACTATTTTTGTATTCAAATTTATCTTTTCCTTTAGATCTAATAATATTTGCTTTATATACTGGGGTGCTCCAGTGTTAGGTGCATATGTATTTTGAATTATCATATACTCTTGCTAAATTGATCTCTTTGTCATTATATAATGGCCTTCTTTGTCTCTTCTTAATGTTTTTAACTTAAAGTATGTTTTATCCGATGTAAGTAAAGCTACGTCTACTCACTTTTGGTTACTGTTTGTGTGGAATATCATTTTCCCTCCATTTACTTTCAGTCTTTGTGTGTCTTCACAGATGAAATGAGTTGCTTGTACTAAGCATATAGTTGTGTCATTTAAAAAAAAATATCTATTCAGACAGTCTGTATCTTTTAAGTGGAAAATTTAATCTGTTTATATTCAAGATTATTTTTGATATGCAAAGACTTATTCCTGTTCTTTTATTAATTGATTACTGGTTGTTTTTGTATATACTCTGTTCCTTTTCTTCTCTCATCATTTATTATTGCAGTTTGGGATTCCTCTGTATTGATAACATTTGAGTCCTTTGTCTTCCTCATTTATTTGCTCTACCATTGTGTTTTATATGTTCATGTTTTTATGATACTAGATGTTCTTTTTTTTTTTCTTCCAGTTATAGGACTTGCTTAAGCATTTCTTGAAGGGCCCCACCAGAGGTGATAAATTTTGTCAAGTTTTTCTAGTATGGGAAAGACTATTTTTACTGCATTTATGAAATACAATTATTCTGGGTATACTATTCTTAACTGCCAGTTTTCTTTTTTTTTTTTTTTCCTTTCATCATCCTCAGACCAAGTGCAAGTGTGCTGTGGCCTTGATGCTAATGAGAGTAGAATTTCTGTAATTGGCAGTGGCCGCAGGTAGGCAGCTTTCAGGCTCTGGGAAGCACTCCCTTTGACTCCCTTCAACCCAGGGCCAGCCTTCCTGGTGTGATGCACTATCCATTCCTTGGAGCTTAGGACACTCTGTGGGCTAGAGTACTAGGGACCTTACTACACTGCTGAGTAGTAGGGTATCACACCACGTAAGCACTCCAGTTGGACATAGGGGATGTTAAGGATGTGGAGTTACAGGTGTGTTAGGCCCCAGGACAGGATGCAGTCTGGTGGGTTGTGGGCTCTCAAGATGATGTGTGATGCAGCTGTGTGTCTCAGGGTTGTATGGGACTCAACATGAGCTCTCTCTCTGAAGCACTGCTGTCACACAGACACCAGGCAGCTCCTATATCAGTTGCAAGAATGGAGGAAGCTTTTCTATGGCTACAGTTACAGAAGGCTGTGATGATTCTGACTGGGCGAACTGCCTAACTTCTGTCTACTAATGTGCCTAAGGTGTTTCCTATCACTTCTTTTCTGAATTCAGTGTTCTTACATAGATACTCTATTCAGGGTGTGATTATCTACTCACTGTTTTAGTTCTTCTTTGTGGAGAGGGTGAGTGTCAAATGACTCTAGTCAGCCACCTTGAAGACTCCTCCTTCCATTTCAATTTTTATGTATTAACCTAGTATAGATGGATGAATAATATGAAGATTCTCTAAGTATGAAGCGAAATTTATACCAACGCTAGCAATAATCGTTG
Organism: Cacajao melanocephalus; assembly: GCA_963573385.1. Taxonomy (NCBI): domain Eukaryota; kingdom Metazoa; phylum Chordata; class Mammalia; order Primates; family Pitheciidae; genus Cacajao; species Cacajao melanocephalus. Next base: position 22,377 of record CAUYLG010013393.1, read on the forward strand.
TGGGGCAAAGTAGTAATCTAGATTCAGTAGTGAGAAGCTGGCATAGACAAAGTATGATTAAGTGCCATTTTTTTGTTGCTTTCAAATACAGTGGGAATATTTTATGTTCTAGGATCTATATTACAATGGATGTGGATCTAAATCTTATTTACATTCACCACATATGCAAATAAGATTGGCTTTAATTACAAAGATGTAAAAAACGAATTGGCTAGAAAAACAGAAAAATCAGGTAACCAGTAAAATATTTTATACCTTCTCCTATAAATGAGAAAGGTATGGAATTTATGACATTAAACTGAATATGTACGTATAATTTGACAAATGAACATCAATAGGATTTTCATTATTTTCTTCAATTTTGAAAGCCAAAAATATTTTGGGAATATGATTTTGTAAAAAATTTAAAAATTAATATTAAAATAATTCCCTCACATTTGAATATTAATATTTTCAATTTTAAAATGTACCTTATGGCATTGAAGTCTATTTAATATGCACTCAAACCATTCTTATAGATCAAAAGCAAATGGTTGTACCTTCACAATCTTCTGTTCATGGTAACAAGTACAATGTGAGAGAGGTGTACATTAACATCTATATTTCTGGAGTATTAAGGACTTCTGAGGAGCTTTTAAATGTACGCTCTCCAGTAATACCAAAAATACTTTCAGAAACTTTCTAAAGAGAAATAAAGCCTAAGAAATTTGCAATATACCAATTACTATAGATAATGCATAGCTTCCCATTTATCAGTCAAATTCTCTGTACAACATTTGTTCTTATATTTAACAATTTTCTGAGACATTTGGTACTATATTTTACATTTTTTGGAACATTTCGTACTGGGTAGACTTACAGGATTTAAAGAATCATCGCTTTATGTTTTTATATAAGTAAAGTAGTAAGCGAATGGCTTGTCAGTGTCATTTGTAATTTATGAAATATTTTTCAATGAGCTGTGGCTTTCTAAGAAAAACATATACAATATTTAGCTAATTAGGCTGGGTGCTGTGGCTCACACCTATAATCCCAGCACTTTGGGAGGCTGAGGCAAGCAGATCACCTGAGGTCAGGAGTTCCAGAACATCCTGGCCAACATGGTGAAACCTCATCTTTACTAAAAATACAAAAATTAGTCGGATGTGGTGATGCATGTCTGTAGTCCCAGCTACTAGGAAGGCTGAGACAGGAGAATCGCTTGAACCCAGGAGGCGGAGGTTGCAGTGAGCCAAGGTTGTGTCACTGCACTCCAGCCTGGGCAACAGAGCAAGACTTCATCTCAAAACAACAACAACAATGATATGTACCTACTTAAATTGCTCTGACATACTTTTTGAAATTCAACAACTCAACAAAAATTTTAGTGTCCACTATATTTCTGCACTCAAAGATTTTTCAATCTGTTTGGGAGGATGGGTATGCAAACAAAAAAATTACTCAAGTAATATGTGATTGGGGCTGTACTAAAAATACAAAACACTGGTTCCACCAGTTAGAAAAGATTAATTCTAATAATTACAGAAGAATCTAATTTATAGTTTTATGATGCCCAGGGCATAATTTTTATATGGAAGACAACAAACCCATGAGTTCTTGAAAATATGCCTAACTGTTTAATAATTTTTGACTAAATGTATACTTTAAAAATTTTTATTTTTAAATAAATAGCATTTAAGTAACTTTTAAATAAAGAAGTACATTTTAAATAGTAAGAATTTTATTATTACCATTCTTTAAAATGGAGAAACATAAATAAATATATTATTGCCATTAGGATTTTTCTCTTTTTCCCTCATCTCTAGGGACATAAAATAGGTAAGTTAGTCTATGAACCTACAATGTAATCCAAAAGATTGATCGATTGTGTGAGATTCACTCCAACCTTTTTTCCTCTGGTTCCTAACCTGTTAGCAAAATCAAAGATGATTTCACACAGTATGTGCTCTTTCTCGCTTATGTAGCAGGGGGAATTTATGTTCTAGAAAACCTTTGGTGAAAGTTGGATTAACCTCACAGCAGCAGTAGGTTGAAATTAGACCCTTAAATAAGCAGAGTTATATCTTGGTCAAAAAAGAAACCCTCAGAGAAGATTTATAAATGCTTTAAATTTATTTTTATGGAGGACTCCAAAGCTGAGAAAGGATTCAGAAACAAAAATGTGGCTCAGTTGTAATTCACACCAATCTTAAAAAAATGAACAGGGACAAGGACTGGGCAAGAAGAAGACCCACTGGGTATACCCTGTTCAAACACCACTTCCCAGTACTGTCGCTTTGCAAAGCTTTTATAACAGAAAGCAGGCCATCAGGAGAAGAAAAATGGCCGTGTCACAGATCATGGATCAGTGACAACTTGGACAGGACTAAAGGCATGGCGACTGAACTCTTGCTTCAGCAATAATCGAGAAGAAATAAAGATCTCACAGTATTACAACTTTCTTAGGCAACTTCTGAGGTATGAAATGTGTGCGCGTGTGTGTGTGTACAAATTATATAAAAAACTAGCCGTACATGTTACTCTCTTTTTCCGTTAGATTCTTAGAAGACACAAGCAAGTTTCCATGAAATTATTTCAGGCATAAAACAAAAAGCAATCATTACTCACTTTTACAACTGCTGTAAATGAGAAATAAAGAGGTCAATCGAAATTGAACTGAGGAACTTTGTTTAATTTGGGAAGTTAGGGAAGATTCTTCTAGGTAAATAATACCTAAATAGATATCTTAAAGATCACTTGTTATTCAGGTGGGGAAGGAGGACAGAAATTTATCAGGCAGTGGGACCAGCATGTGTGAAAATCAAGGAGTATGGCAAAAGCATGCTGGCTTCACATAACTGAATCACAGGAGGCCCATGTGTGTGAGGCTTGGAGGGCAAGAGAAACAGTGATAAGAAATGAGGCTTTGGAGGGAAGCAGGTGACAGTCTATGCAATTTCTGACAGCTATGTTAACAATTTTGAACTTTTTTTATACTAAGTTCAATAGGATTGCATTGAAGAGTTTCGTAAGAGGACAGATATGATAAGATTTTCTTTGAGAAAGCTTATTCTGACTGCTGAGTGGAGAATGAATTGGGGTGGACAAGAGAGGAAACAGTGAGTACAGTTAGGAGATAAGACAGTCCTTTCCTTTTTATTATGAAATCTTTGATTTTGTCTAGAGTAACAATCTTCCCAGCCAAAGATAAATAAATAGAAATTGCTGAGCGGAGTATTTGGGTAATTTTACAGTACAGTGGATTTGCTATCATTTGAGTGTATTTCTCTCTCTAAAATTTGTACCTTGGAACTGAAAGCCAAAGGTGTTGGTATTGAGAGGTGGAGGCTTGGGGAGTTGTTCAGGCTATGAGGGCTCCACCCTCATGAATAGGATATGCTCTTATAAAAGAGGATTCAGAGAGCTGCCAGCTCCTTCCATCTCTCCTGCCACATGAGGACAGAGCAAGAGGTGGCATCTATAAAACAGAAAGAGAACTTTCACCAGACACGAAATCTGTTGGTGCCTTGATCTTGAACTTTCTATTCTCAAAAACTGTGAAAAAATACATTTCTATTATTTATAAATTACCCAGCCTGTGGTATTTTGTGATAGCATTACAAATGGATTAAGACAGGATTAGACTTAGCAAGCATCCACACATTTGGTACTTTGGTCTTCCCTTCTTTCTATTGAAATGTACACTTGTTTACTGGAGCTCATATTCATGATATAGCCATGAGGACAGAATCTCAGTGTGGCAGATCAAAGATGACAGAGAAAGAGCTGGAGGAAACCTGAGTTCCCAATGGCATGAAGGAGCTCTGGACAATCTATTTCTAGGTTCTTTTTTTTTTTATAAGGAAAATAACCTACTAATTAGTTTAAGCCACTGTTTGGTAGAGTTTTATATTCTGAGCAGACAAATCTAATCTTAATTTATGTAGAATTTAGTACTGGAGTTAGATACTGAAAACAACGGAACCAAAAATGTAAAACTGGCGCAGTATACGTATCCAACCACTGTGGGCTGAAAGATATCTGATAAACTTTGTTCTGCAGCTCTATTTGGGACACAGACTGTAGACTGTATTTTAGGGAAAATGATAGGTAAAATCTGGAATTTGGTTTATACTTGTTTTTGAGCTTTAAAAAGTTTTGAAAGAAGCAATGAGCTCTGACCGGAGCTTGCCAGCTTGCAAGTAGACATGGAAGAAAGAGTGGTTTGTTAAAAGAGGCATTTCACTCCTGAATTCAAAAACCTAAACATAAGATTATTGAGTATCTCCAAATTTGGAAACTGGCAGAGTTGACAAATACAGTTACATCTCCACCTCTTTTCCCTTAAAATTTGTTGCTGTAAAAAAGCTGTTTTAAGAAGGAGGTAGTTATCAATATTGACAAGTACTGTGAACCACATAGACTCACATTACACACCCACCTACACGCATGCCCACTGAAGATGAGACCTAAAATATAGTCTATTGGAAACCTCTAGTTAAAGATGGCAGATTTAGCATATGCATTTAACTTATACTGTCTCCCAAATCCTTAATTTAAAAAGTCAATGAGGACAAAGAGAACAGGAAAGAAAACAATACATTTTGGAAGGTGGAAAGCAGATGGATGAATGTTAAAAGCAAAAAATAAAATAGAAACCACTAATAAATCTTTGGCAGACATTTGGGAAGCCAGAAAGCAACTGCAGAATTCTCTATATCTTCAGGAATTGGTGGCACTGGATATCTTTAGATAAAGATAGAATTAAAAATAGGAGCTAGGTTTAAAGTCAATTTAGGAAGTTGTTTAACTCTTTACTCCATGCAACTGGAAATGCCCTTCACCATCTTGGCAGAAAACAAAGCTCATTATCTGAAATGACTCTTTATACCTGAAGATATAGGACAGTGTTCAAGGTGGAAATTTTGTACCAAAACCAGAAAACTAAGTAAAATCTTACATGCTGAATACTGAGATTTCCAGCCTTCTGCCAAAGCTTGTCCCTGAAAATCTAGGCAGCTATATGAGTATTTTCTAAAGTATATTTTAAAAAAATGATCTCTGAAGAATCGGACTGCCTTGAGGGAGGGACCTACATTTTATGACAATAAAATTCTCTAATTGTGAAGACCAGGCAGGCAATACGGCAGCAGTAACCACAGATGGCCCTCTCCACCCTGCACCCAGAACTATCATCTCTTTTATATACCACTCTTAAATAGAAGCAAAGAATCAAGGGTCAGTTAGATGTTTGAGAAAATACTAAAGACAGGGAATAAAACAAAAATCAACAGGTTGAAGAAAACTTTGTTTTCAGGGGCTTAAGAGAGAAAATGCAGTAATGAAAGAAGATCAGGATACTATAAAAGGAAAATTAAAGAAAAGACACCTTAGAAATTAAACATATGACAAAGAAATGAAAAACTCAGTGGAGTGGTGAGAAGACAGAATTCAGGACTTCTCTCACAAATCATAAGAAAATGAAATAAATAGAACATAGAAAACACAAGGAATTTGGAGGTTCAATACATGAGAGAAAATGCCCAAATCATAACAGCTGAAGAAAGAGAAAACACAGCAGTAAAAACAACCACATCAGCACAACTATCATCAAAACAATATATAGAACACTAACTATATGACAGACATGGTTATGATAATCTTTTATATATAAATCACATGCTAAGTTTAGAAAATATCCACAATTTAAAGATTTTTAAAACTATACTTGGCATCTTTATTAAGGCAAATATATAGAAAAAGTAGAATTTGTGCCAGTTTGTATCTGTTGTCGCTCAGTTCCATGAGTTCACTTTCAGCTTACAGTGGCTTTCTTGATGCATCAGTGGGAAGCCTGTGAAAGTACATTTCCAGGATTTTCTTACCAAGTAGCTTCCATTAGGCTCTGATGCTGTGATGCTCTTGAGGCATGTCAGAGGCATACACTCTCTGATGAGGGTGATAGAAAGGGATAAGTCATTTCCACCAGGCTGTGGCAGTGCTTGTGATAATTATAGCTGAGGCTCCTCTGAACATGGGATCTTAGGTAGCTTGAGTCTATCGCCATCAGCTCAGTGACACATATAAATATACTGATCATATTTTTTCTTTGGTGACTAATTTTTCTAATAACTTACTTTCTTCTTGTTTGTCCTCTAGCTCTCTAAACATCTTTATGAGCAATTCATTTTATTTCATTTCCTCTGTTTGAAATACTTAGTCATTTCTGTTTTCTCAATTAGACCTTGACTGATTAAAGACTTGGTTCCAGGAGCTATCCCAAGAAACTGAATCTTGATTTTTGGATTTAGGATATTTTGCCTAATTAAGTTTTAACGCATTCCACTACCAATGGAAAATGTGACTGCTGGCATATAGTGGCAAAAATAAAAAGTTGCTTAAATTGTCATCTGTGTTTACCAAAGAGCCTATTGATAGCAATGTAAATGGTTACTGTAATATGAAAATGAATTTCTCAAACACTCGATATAGTTGTTTGAGTTTGCACTGGAAAGTTCCAGAAACAAAATTATAAGCTCAGGACTGTACCTTCTCAGTTTAAGACACAGAACCAGAACATTTCTATGATGGCTTGAAGTAGGGTTTTGCAAACTTTTTCTGTAAATGTCCAGATAATAAATATTTTAAGCTTTTTAGACAATGTGGTAGTCTCTATTACAACTACTCAACTCTGCTATTATAACTTGAAAACAGCCATGGATAAGGAATAAAGGGAAGGGTATGACAGTGTTCCAATAAAACTTTATTTACAAAAACAGGTAGCAAGGTAAATTCTGTATTATCTCATACTTCAAAACTCAGGCCCCAAATTTGATCTCATGCTTTATGAACACAGTGTGCTGCCATCTTCAGTGTACTCTGTATCCTCACTAAGTTCTCAGCATGTAAAATTTGATCACTATATTCATGCCAGTTTATTCCAAAGACCCTTACCACCACCAAGTATGGGGCCCTCTTACAAAGAGGGAAATTGTTCATAGTGTCAAAAGTATTATTGTGAGAGGTTGTCTTATATCATGGTGGTCTCAGCAGAGGGATTGCCCAGGTAGTTTTGGAGTGTGGGGATTAGAGATCAGGGAAGCATGGGCTCTGGATGGTCAGTTGTTAAATATTTATATTAGCATGCATGGCTATAGGGAACTTTTCATGTACTTTTTGGTTAAAACACATTTGTGCACACTTACTAATTAAAGAAATATTACTCTCATTGGCTGAGTATAATAAGATTATTGCTGAGCCAAATTCTTTTTAACTATAAAATTATTATTGCAAATAACAAGGGGAAAAATTCCATTCTCTATGTTTTAGAGTACTTTCTGTGTGCTAGTTCAACCACTTATTTATGTTATTATATTGTATCTTCGAAACAACCCTATAGAATGGGTATGATTATTATTCTCATTTCACAGATGAGAAAAAAGAGACACAGAGCTGTTAGACACAATCTTGAATGAGTCACAAACTATAATGAGTCACAGAGCCAGGATTTGAACCCATCCATTCTTTTACCCCAATACTATATAGTCATTATAGGAAACTTTGCATTTTTCATATGGCTATAATAGCATTTTTTAAAATTTTGTAGCTAGGATTTGGCAAATGAAGTTAATTGCCTTGGAAATAAGTCTTCTCCATTTCTTCCTCACAGACCACCAAAAAGACCAAATAAGTGATTCTGCTTCTACAGATCCCATGTCCTATGTTCAACAGGACTTGTGAATTGTTTCCACTTATTTTTCCTTTTATTCCTTTTTTGTATGTATAAACTATTGGGACAACTGGAGTAATATATCCCTGTTTGAGCCTATTTAAACCTCAAACCTTAGTATTTATAAGATATATATAAAAATATATTTTTAAAAAAGAGTTAAAATTCAACACTGTGTTGCCTGTGGAACCAAGAACAGGAGGTTGACAAGGTCATTGTTTATTAAAGAATATAAAATATTTTATTTTACATGTGATCATCTACTTAGCAGGGAAGGACTCAGTAAATTGAATGAATGTGATCATGTTCATGAGACCCACCAACTATTTCAAATAACCCTACACATCCATATCATCACCACCTGTCCTACAACCTGTCTTTTTGGAGTAGTCCTTACCTCAGAGAATGACCGTATTCCAGAAATATAGAAACATTCTTGACATTATTCCCATTCACTACATAAAAAAAAAAAAAAAACAAGAATAAATTATTGGTCCTGGTCTCATTCCAGCCTTAAGTTTTAAGAAAAAATATTAATCATATTGGTCTTACCCAACAAGAAGAAACTGACTATGATTATCTATGGTGATATAAGTCAAATTAAGAATAAAATATTTTAATTTATAAAATACTTGAATATTTGCCATTAAGATTTCTGTAGTTATAAATCACTACTTTTGTGTGAATGTACGTGTGTTTGTGTGTGTGTGTAAAACCTCTCCCTCACACAAAATTTGTTAAAAGTGGCAACAAATTATTTAAAAGCTATTGGAGGAAGGCTGAAGAAAATAATGGAATTATAACCAATACATGTAACTACCTAAATGAGCAAATGTCTTTATGAGAGGAATCTTGTGAAATCCAAACAAATTACAATGGTAAAAATATAGTCCTACAAAAACTGTTTACATAAACATTTTTGGATAACATTTTTAAAGTCTCAATAATTCAAGTATAAATTTATTTGAATATTCTTGCACTGCCAGTAACTTTAAAAATTTTTATTTTTTATTTTTATCTTATTTTTAATTGACAAATAATTGTATATAACATACATTACATATTTATGAGGTAAATGTGATGTTTTGATATGTTTATATTGCAAAATGGTGAAGTCAAGTATGTTAGGTGATGGCTTTAATTACTTTGATTTAATTTCCATAATATTACTAGCTTTTGACAGACAAAGAAGTTACCAATGTAATCTGCATCTTCATTCACCCAAAAGTCATTAAAACAATTTGTATTCTTCTCAAAGTTGCCAGTAAAAAAAAAAAAAAAAAAAAAATGGGCTGGATACAGTGGCTCACGCCTGTAATCCCAGCACTTTGGAGGCCAAGGTGGGTGGATCATGAGGTCAGGAGATTGAGACCATGCTGGCCAACATAGTGAAACCCCACCTCTACTACAATACAAAAAATTAGCCAGACATGGTGGCATGCACCTGGAGTCCCAGCTACTTGGGAGGCTGAGGCAGGGGAATCGCTTGAACCCAGGAGGAGGAGGTTGCGGTGAGCTGAGATCACACCATTGCACTCCAGCCTGGCGACAGAGCAAGACTCTGTCTCAACCAAAAAAAAAAAAAAAAAAGAAAAAAAGATGCTAGTTTTCACAAAAATAAAGGTTAAAAAGTAGTTTTAAATAAATGGTCAGAATTTAAACCTGTCTGCATGATCTGCTTCATGGTTTATATCCACTACTTGTGAAAGATTCTATTTGTCACTTTTTCTGATATTTTCTATTTTCTGCTCCTCTCCTTTTTTTCTCTTCACCTCTCCTCTCTTTTTATTTTTTCAAGAAAATTGGTGCTGGAATAATTATGATACAGATTTCTGGCCCTATTACCTTTAACATACCCAGGGTCAACATGAAAAAGTAAGAATTTGAGTTTAGAGTAACACTTCACATTGAACACATTTTTGGCATGAAATCTCAAACCAAAAAAATGAAAATCTTTGTTAGGCAAAATGGAACCAGTTTGATATGTATCTTTTGTATGACAATTACCAGCAGGATGATGATGCCTCAAATGGTAAAATACATTCCATTGCTAGGACTGGCTGTCTATGCTTTAGTCAACATAAGACAAGTGAAGACCTTATCCCACCTCGCCTCAGCCAGTCCACATTTTAGAGTCTTCCTTTGCAACACCTGTATGAGGCAAGACTCTGTGGAGAGACACCAAAGCTTTAACTATCTTAGATGTAAAGGGAACTTTATCAACAGGATACTATGTAGTCTCACCAAAGTGTTGGTAATACAGGGGTATAGCTGAGTTTTGAGGGACTTCAAAGACACTTGGACTCTCATTTTTAAATCCTTTCTTTTTTTCTTTTTCTTATATCATATACTGGCTCCCTCCTTAAAATGATGGAACAATTCGGTCAACAAATCTGGGCCTGTTTCATGACTTTCTCTACTAGAGAGGGCCTGAATCTTTCCTTTGGTACTTCCAGTTCAAACACTGTTATTTTGCCTAAATTGAGTCAGGTGACTATCATATGACCAATCAACTATAGTGAAGGAGTTATAACCACAAAACACAAAGAATCTATGCCCCAGGAACACTGCAGAGGAAAGGGAATCGCTGTGAGCAGGCTGCGGTACTACGCAATTGACGCTCTGTGATATTCCTCATCATTAATTATTATTTAATTCTTAGTTTTCTGGACAACTTAGGCAAAAAATTAGAAAACTTTTTAAAATGGTTTATTGAAGTAGCACTAGTATATTTTGTAAATCCTTAAAATCTTGGAATGGACTCCAACGGCCTCTGTACAAAAAGCATCATTTACTAATACCCTGGGAGTGCCAGATTTACCCTACAGGAATATGTCCTTACATTATGAAAACATGTAATTGATCCTATCTCATCCCATCTCTTTTTACAGAAATTAAACTCTCTTACATGTTAATGGTATTCTTTTCTACTTAAAGAACCAACACAGGAATTTTATTTCAGAAGAAATTTTGTATTTTTTGTTTTTTTTTAATAGAAATCTTTATCTTTAGTGGGGTGGTAAATCCAAGTATTTTAATCATCTTAAACTCATATTCTAAATAACTTTCATGTGCATAGAATACAGTAGTGAATTTTGATATTTTTACCCCCTTTGATTTAATTTCTATAATATTAGTAGCTTTTGACAGGCAAATATTTTTACCAAAATTCACTACTTTACCAAACTAAGATTTTTTATTTGGCTGGTCGTGTTGCTGATTTGCAATTATAATAAAATGTTTATATTTGGTTTTACCATTGTCATCTTGACATATAATTTCTGATTTTTGTCCTTCCATTGCGTTTCCTTGTTATCTTTTACATCATTTTACTACATGGATTCTGTTTATTCTTTTGAATCTGATTCTATTTCTTGGTAGTTATTTGGAAGTTATTCATTCTACCTTATTTTTCCTGCTAGTAGTGTTGCTTTTTGCTTTTCTTTTCTTTTTTTTTTTTTTTGAGACAGAGTTTTGCTCCTGTCATCCAGGCTGGATTGCAATGGCACAATCTCGGCTCACTGCAACCTCTGCCTCCTGGGTTCAAGTGATTCTCCTGCCTCAGCCGCCCAAGTAGCTGGGATTACAGATGCCTGCTGTTACATCTGGCTAATTTTTGTATTTTTAGTAGAGGCAGGGTTTCACCATGTTGGCCAGGCTGGTCTCGAACTCCTGACCTCAGGTGATCTGCCCACCTTCACCTCCCAAAGTGAGTAGAGCTTTTAAGTTGAAAAATAAGTATGTGTGTATTTTTTCTTCAAGTATTAACTTTAAGAATAAAACAGAAGTTATCATAATCAGGAGTTATAAGTCATGTGCCTGTATTAGTCAGAGTTTTTTGGGTAGAAGTGACAAAAACATGAGTTAAGCAAGCCTGCAAAGCAAAACAAGAGTGACTGAATTGTTTCACATTAGGAAACTTTATGAAAAGTTGAAGAAAACTAGCTTAGAAATAACTGTAACCAGAGACCTACACATTGCCAGGATCCTCTCCTTCTCTTCCTTTTGAAACACTGGCTATATAGTTATTCCTACTTTTTTGCAATCAAGTTTTTTAAGTGGTTATGATTATAATCCTAATAGTATCTATCAAAAAAAAAGAGACCCAACAGATTTAGAAATAAAAATTAGGGAATTATTCTCTTTGGCCTAGAGTAGGTTATGTGCCCATTCCAGTTGCTAGGAACACTAATTTAGGAAGATTGCCAGCCTGCACCATAAGTCACAGGAAGAGCTTCTACACAAAACAAGAGGAGAGACACTCCATATTAAAGAGATAAATGTTCACTAACCTTCCCACAGTTACATAGCTGACAGTCACAGAATGTATGTGATTTGGATATGGTAATTAGGACTATAAAGTCTATAAACTTTCTAAAACATGAACTGGCCACCCTCAAAATTCTGAACCTTTTTATGCATTTTCATATGTAAATAATTTGTATGATTATTTTCCACTATATCCAGACTTTACACTGCTTGAAGGCTAGATATAAGCTTGATTTTTCTTAAAAACTCTCCTACCATGTATAGCAAAATGCTTTGCACAGTCAGTTTACATGTTTGAAATTTACCAATAGCTCAATTAAGAAAAAAATTCCTCAATATATTCAGCAATTTTTATATTTATCATTTGCAAATGCAAACAAATAAGGAAAGAGTAAAAAATGATAGAATAAATAAAATATGTAAGATGTTTAAGATTATCCAGAGAGTTTTAGAAATAGATTCTTCCAGTTTTTGACATGCTTATCACTATGTTAAAACCATGGAGAATCCAGCAAAAAAATTGACCTAAAAGGCATGATTAGTAACCCCACCTATAGTGCTGAAGGTGAGGAACCTATCATGGCTTGTATATTACACTCCTTATCAGTAGTGATTTAACTTTTCAGCCTTTACTTCAGGTTTTAATTTGTGAGTTTATTTTAAAATCAGGTGTGCTATTGGTATAAATGAGTGATTATTTTAACTTAGTGCTTTTGTGCGCTGGCCAAACTATTTTCAGTGCCTAGTGTTTGTTTTCTCGTTTGTTTTTTCATAGACTCTGGGTTAATGTCAAGTAATTATCTGGATGTAATCTACATATAGAATAACAATTTCTCACTTTTAAAAAATGTTTTCTCAGAAACACATCTAAAAATTCCTAAATATGTTTCTTCAAAAATCAATTTTGAAATAATTTAACATGTCTTTGATATGCCTTAACACACAGCAGGACAAATTTATTTTTTTCTTACTAATCCAGACTTGAATCAAATTTATGAAATCCTAAAAATAAAGGATGTCCTCAGTAGTCTTGTTATATGGTAGTAGATTTTTTTCTATTATTATATATTGAAATGGAAAAAATGTACCTACCTAAAATAACTGTTACCTTACCAAACAGATGTAAGTCCCACCAAATAATATTTCTAGGCATATTACCTCAGTTTGCATTGCTTTGCAAAAAATTATACAATTTATTTGTGATTATATTTAATTTGTATGAACCTTTCCTTCATGGAAGATTGACTGGATCTGTGGTTGTTGTTAAATCCTTTTGAAGACATCATGGCACTGCCTGTGAAGATTTACTTTTGTGAAAGGCTTTGAACTCTTAGAGCCAGTACTGGAAGCTTTATGCAGTATAAATGAGGGGGAGAATTCTTGCTATGCCAATTGTCAGCTTAACCACAGCTGTGACACAAAATCTGGAAGTTTCTGTTGGAAAGGCAGCAGTAGGCACAGATGTTGGGAAATGATAGCAAGCATTTTTCAGTCACCCTTATGGAGATGACAACACACACACACACACACACACACACTTAAATGAGCTTACAGAAGAGGCTGAGTTTCTTCAGATGATCCTAGTCCCATGGGGCTTGGTTACTTAAGAATTAGAGGAGTCTTTATTGTTACTGGACTCCTTCCTGCCTTTGCAGGGACTGATGATTTGGAAAATCCAAATTGCTTGCTTTGTATCTTCCAAGTCTACAGCTGAGGTTGGGCAGGCTTTCAAGATGAGCTACTTGAACAAATAGAACTGCAGGCACAGAACCAATATTTCCCAGGGTGCACTGCAGTCTATTTAACAGAATGAGCTTCTTAGCATACAGAGAATGGCAGGGCATCTTATTTACCTTCACTTCGTATTGTATGTTTTGTGCACCCAGAATAGACAAAAGGCAATATGACTACTAACATCTAATTCACATTAATTTGTAGCAGATGGGAGAACTGTGTTTTACCAAGATGCTTATGGTGAAGCTACCCTTATTACAGAAGAAAAAAATATTGTGTTCAGCTGTTTGCTAAACTGATCATTTATTAATGTATTTTAAAAGCAATTGTTGTATTAAGTGATTCTAATATAGTTACTATGTGGTATTAGCAAGGTGTTACGTTGGGCTGGCTTAAAGCTGTGCAAAACTATCGAAAATTTGACATATAGATAAACTATCTTTTCTCCCATTTGGATGAGGTTTTGAAATCTACCTCATTCTAAGAGAATTCATATTGGTCCCAAATGGCCTCAGAACTATATATTTTAGAAATGTTCATGTTGAAATGTTAGCACATATGAAACTGGGACTCTTTCCTCAAGGATCTCTCTGATGTCTTTCTACTTCTTTGGCATAGCTGCTTTGTTATGTTATTTGTTTGGCTCGAGAATTTCAGGGGCATCTGGTTGACATTGGCCTAAGAACATATAAACCATAGATGTGTGGGTTAGTAGCATTTTCTATTAAGCCTGACCACATAGGCACACCATTTTGTTAGTATGCAGAAAGATATCCTGGAGTATAATCCTGGACTATACTCTCCAAACATACCTGATGTCAGTTATGCTTTACAGCTATAGTAACCAAAACAACATGGTACTCGTACAAAAACAGATACAATGAAACAGAATTGAGAACCCAGAAATAAAACCACACACCAACTACCATGTGATCTCTGACAAGGCTGATAAAAGCAAGCAATGAATAGTACTGAGCTAACTGAGTGGCCATATGCAGAGCATTGCAACTGGGCCCTTACTTTTTACCATATACAAAAATTAACTCAAAGTGGATGAAAGATTTAAATACAAAACCTAAAACTATTTAAAAATCCTAGATGAAAACCTAGGAAATACCTTCTAGACACTGGCCTTGACAAAGAATTTTTTTCGAAGAAGTCCCCCAAAACAATGGCAACAAAACCAAAAATTGACCCATGGGATCTAATTAAACTAAAAAGCTTCTGGACTCAAAGGAAACTATCAACAGAGTAAACAGACAACTATAGAATGGAGAAAATATTCAGAAACTATGCATTCAACAAATATCTAACATCCAGAATCCATAAGGAACTTAACAAGCAAGAAACAACCCCATTACAAATTGGCAAAAAACATGAGCAGATACTTCTCAAAAGAAGACATACATGTGGCCAACAAACATGAAAAAAATGCTCATTATCACTAATCATCAGAGAAATGCAAATCAAAACCACAATGAGATAGCAACTTATACCAGTCACAATGGATATTATTAAAAAGTCAAATAATAACAGATGCTAACAAGGTTGTAGAGAAAAAGAAACACTTAAACATTGTTGGTAGGAATGTAAATTAGTTCAGCCACTGTGGGAAGCAGTTTGGAAATGTCTCAATTTATAGCCGAGTAACCATTTGACTCAGCAGTCCCACTACCGGGTATATACTCAAAAGAAAAAAAAATGTTCTGCCAAAAAGACACATGTACTGTTATGTTCATTGCAGTGCTATTCACAGTAGCAAAGACATAAAATCAATGCAGATGCTTGTAAACAGTGGATTGAATAAAGAAATTATGGTACATATACACTGTGGAATACTACACAGTCCTAAAAAAAAGAATGAAATCAGGTCTTTTGTAGTAACATGGATGCAGCTGGAGGCCATGATCCTAAGCAAATTAATGCAGGAAGAGAAAACCAAACACCTCATATTCTTACTTATAAGTGGGAGTTAAACTTTGGGTACTCATGGACATAAAGATGGAGAAAATAGACACTGTGCACTACTAAGGGGGAAGAATGGATGGAAACATGGGTTGAAATAGTACCTCTTAGGTACTATGCTCACTACCTGGCCAATGGAATCTGTATGCCAAACCTTAGCATCACACAATATATCCATGTAACAAACATACACGTGTACTTCAATATCTAAAATAAAAGTTAAAATTATTAAAGAAAAAAGGAGAAGGTGGTGACGATTATTAGCAACAGAGACACTGAATTTGTTTAGTTATTTGTATTACATATAGAGGGAATTTTAGGGTAAATTATCACTGAAGAATCATCTCTTAGGTGTGTTTATTCATAAGCACTCATGTCATGATCATGTTTTCTTATCTGACCAAGCTTTCTTATCCAAAATGGACAATTTTCATTTCATTATTCATTAAGGCTAAAACAAATTATCATGTTTATTATATCAAATCAAAACACCTCATTTAAGTATTATATATGTTTCAAATAATTCCATTTGTTTTCAGAATACACAGTCTCTCAGGTTAAAAAAAAGACTAGTTTAAGGACAGTTTAGTCCATTTTAAAATATAAAAAGAGCTTAATAAACACTGTTTATTATTATTTTTTAGGAAATTGTGTCCTCCAATGAGTGAACTAATACCAATTTACTTTACAACATCAAACTTGTAAAAATGCCTACAACTATCATAGCAAGTAATTTCCATACCTAGTATCCCATTTATCCTCACTAATCCCTTGTGGTGACGAATATGATATCCTCTTTGCCTTTAAAAGCATGCTCAGCTGCAACTCAACATTGAAAGGGTACACAATAAGCACAATAAGTTGATATCCCTGAAGGGTGTTGGGTCTTCCTCATTTCCTTCAACTTGAAATGTTGGAGTGTTCCCAAACTTGATCTTTTGATCACTTCTTTATGTACAATTACTCTTTTATTGTCTCCTGGATTCTCTTGAAACCATATGATCCTATTGATTAATCTCTTATTATTGAAACATATTTTTTCCCTAGGTTTCAGAAACATTGACTCCTGATAGGACACTCTCCTTTCTCTGTTTTCCCTTTGTGAGTGTGCCATAAAGAATGGTTTTATATTGCTTGTCATTTTTGTATGGTCTCCTCGGAATATCTTCTTTACTTCCATAGGTTCAGTTGCCCTTTATATGCTCAAGATTCCCAATTTCATATTGATGGGTCGTTACCTTTGGCCTGGACCATTGAAATAACCTGGTATTGACCTATTCAAATTTGCTTTTACTTTCATGCAAGCAATTCAATTCCTGTGAGGGAAAAAGTGTTCAAATATAAATTCTGAGTATGTTAATTCATGCTTAAAATCTTTAAATAGGTTTTCATTGATCTTAGATAAGTATCTAAATTCTCTAGCCCCTGGGAACCTCACAATCTTAAACACCTGATTAAGTTCCTCCTGAAACATATAGTATAGATTATGTTGTTTCTTTCCACTGCTTGAATAGTGCATGTACCCTTTGGCCTTTGGACATTTGTACATGTTACTCCCTCTCTTGAGACCATACAATTTCACTTCTTTGCCTGGATAGCTCCCAGGAATTTCTTAGATTTCAGCTTAAATGTCAACTTAAAAACAAGAATTACCTGACCCAATGCTTTACAAGAACTATATTATATATTATTTTATTTATCGTTGAAACATCTACCTTTCTTGCCTCTGCAGAGTCCTTGAAAGAGAGAGTTGTATCTTCCCAACCCACTATAAGTCTATCATATAGTTAATGATCCATTAATATTTGTCAGGAACACAGAGACAAAAGAAATTGGCTCTCTACATTAGGATTTCAGACTTGCGGGAGAGGTTGACAAAAAAATAAAGACAACCAAAAAGAAGTGTAAAGAATAAAGTACTTGAGAATGAGACAAGAGAGTGTATTTCAAGCCTAAATGGAGGACTAGACTATGGTATGTTTTATCTTCTCAGGGCCTCTATGCTCTTCATGAAGTGTGAAGCAATCCAAAGGAATAAGAAGAGATGTATTAAGATAGAAGAGAAGAAGAGAGGTATTTTTAGTTTATTTATATGACTATCTATAGTCCTCATTGTAAGAGAAAAAATATGACCTTTCTAGTGAAACGTAAGTGGACTTTTGTTCTTCTAAGAAATTTTAAGAGTCCACCGCAGGCTGTTGATTAAAAACCCAAAGTGAAATTTTCAGACCTGATTGTGGGACTTTTCTTCAGGTATAATTAGCTCTCTGGGTACAGGTGATGAAGAGATTGATAAGGATAGCTGAATAAATTTCTGAAAATACTGTATGTTAAATTGTTTTGCCTAGAGGCAAAAGAAAGCCAACTCATCAAGATCACGGGAATCAAAGATATCTTCCAAAAACTCCTTTCAGCAAAGGAGGATTTGAAAAAGTGAGACCCGGTATTCCAGTCAGGGAAGCGTGTACATGTCTAGATCCAGGCATATGAAAGAGCATGGCACATTCAAGGATCTGTGAAGAAATTCAAGGTGCCTGGTCTCACAGGTCTCACTCAAAAAGTGACAGAGAATGTTATCACAGTGGCCAGATCCTAAAGGCCATCTGAAGATATATGGAGGAGATTGGATTGATGCTGAAGATTTGGGGTACTATTAAAGAATTTTAAATTAAAGAGTGACTTATTCAGAATTGTTCTGGCAGTAGGGTATAAAATGAGTTTGAGTGTAGGAGGCATAGAAATTGTAGTTATCTAGTTAGGAGAAAATGAGAGAGAAACTGAATTAAGATAATGATGGTAGATATTTTTATTTTTATGTGTTGGTAGAATATGAAAAAATTCTCAGAGAAATTAAATGATTTATTTAAGATTTCATAAGACTTTAGCCATAGAAATATAACTAACATTTAGAGCTGGCTCCAAGTCCAGTGCTCTCTCCGCTTTATTAATGGGAATTTCTGTAGAGTTGGAGATCATATCTTCTAACAGCTAACCCACATGTGAACACAGGAGATTCACATGTGGGTTAGCTGATGTAAGGTATGATGTAAGCGCTGAATGCTGGGGAGGTGAATTATCCCATACTATCTGGGCAGAAGTTAGAGAGATGCTGCATGCATTTTTTTTTTAGCAGCTATTATTTATCCTGAATGAAGAGGGACAAATCTGAAATGTGAAGTCTCAACATAGAATTTTTGGAAGAGGATTTCCAGGCTATTTGATTTGACTTAAAAAACTTCAACGCATACATACTTCATTTTTCTTCCATTTCATGTCTACTTTTGCTTCCAAAAGGGTAATATTGTCACTCACTAGTAACCATCTTAAATACTTTTGAGTGACATACTTGTTACGACTTTTGAAACTTCTTAGATTCCCTTTTTCATTTTCTGATGAGTGCAGTATTCATTATCAGTTTGCAAATTGAACATTCTCAGTAGCAGGACCTATATTATCATTACTTCAAAGCAGAATAGTAGCATTTTGCTGTAGTATGTCTATACTTTCATTTCCTAACCTGGATAAAATCTAGAAGCTTGGAAGTATGAAAAAATTAGCTACTCTGTTTCAACTTTTATTTACTTATATTCAAAAGTATGCCAAAATGAAATAAAGAAAATATTAAACTAACAAGGGAAGCAAGGTGATTGAGAAGAAATATGAAATCATTCAAACAGCTCTGCCACTCTGAATGGTAGAACCGAATTCCAGAAGACATCATAACTCTGCAACTCAAAGCACAAGTTCATTTGTAAAAGCATCACGAGCACTATGGAAGTCATGGTTTTCAGGGCCCGTGTCCAGTAGATGTTGTTACATATGCTGATAACTTCACTTTATTGTCACAATTTAGACTTTCATTTTAGTAAAGTTATATTTTTATTGAGGAAAACATCTGTGGTAAACTAAGTAAATACATAAAGCTAATCAGGTGTGTCTATAATGTTTAATGAACAATAACAAAGGCAATAATGGCTTCTATTAAGTTCTTAATTTATGCTAACACCAGTGTACGTAACTTCAGATTCTATAAAATGCTAATGTTAACCCCATGCAGCCAGGGCAAGCAAGACTAGATATTAATCTCACTCTCAGTGACTCTAAAGCTCAAGTTCTTAAATGTTCTGCTTTACACCTCCCTTGTAAGAAACTCAGAGTGTTTGCAATTAGAAAACTATAAGGTACTAGGTCTTCACATCTGTTATTACAGTACATCTGCTAATTTTTCTTACCATTTTACATTGCATCTCAGGCAGGTCCACAAATATTAGGAGAGTATAGTTCTTAAAAGCAGTTAGCCGCTTATTTGTTCATTTAATGGATATAAATTGAGCACCTACTATCTTCCAGATATTGTTTTGTTCTAGGTGCTGAATAGAAGGGCATATGAAATGTGCATAATCTTATGGAATGAACAAGGAGTAAAATATGATTGCTATAATTGTGTATATAAAATTAAAGCAATTATGTCTAAATAGGAGAAAAATCTGTAACTAAGAATGTTTAGATGTTCTGCAATTTTCCTATGAGTATTTGCTACGTTTTCATTTGTTTACTCCTCTGCTAGATATTGCTCACAAATTAGCACAAATCGGTAAAATAGATTTGACAGTGAAATGTACAGAAAGAATAATAGAGAAATTCTAATATTGTCATGTTTTCTGCAAATTGGGGTAAGACTTTTGTTATTCAATTTACATTCAATTCAGGTCAAGGACTATCAGTATTCTGTTAGTACATAATTTGATAATTGCTAACGGGATAAATCAACTCTAAAAAATAATTTTATATTTATATTTTGGATATATTTTGAAGATTTCAAGCAATAGAGAAATGCTGTTAATTAATGGCTACCATATTAAAAGTACTTGCTATTTAACCAACATTCCAATGCCATATTTTAAGTTTATTTTAGATGAGAAAAAATATGCTTAAGAGGTTCAGCCTTTGCTTAAGATCATATGGTAAATAAATAATACAGATAGTATTTTAGAATAAGCCTTTTTGCTTCCAGTTCTGTGTAATTCTGACAACATAGCAACACTATCTTCCACTATCATCTGGTACTTGGTTAGAGAAAATATTTAATACATTAATTATCTAAAACATTAATTATAAAACATTAATGTTTATAAAACATTAATAAAGAATTATTCTTCTGAGTACATAAGGTAGGAAATCAATTCTATTCAATTGACTACTATCAAATACTGTAATTAACATTACAGATGGAGGTTTGCTCAGAGGAGCACAAGGAAAAAAGAGGCACAGGGGAAGAATGTATATGATATAGAAATGTCCTGTTCATGCATGTCACTTCTAAGTAACAAAAATGTCATAAAATTTTAAATATTACACATTGTATTATTTTGTGCATAGCACTTACCCTTAAGACAATGTTCTTGGAACAATATAAAATTATAATAATATAACATTTTGGGGGAAGGAAGTAGTTGTGATGTGAACATTAATAATTCTGTAAAGACCTCTATGGAGCAGATTTTTTATATTTTTAGAAATATTGCCTACAGGGCATATATGCAAGTCTGCAGATTGCTAATATAACCCTACGTTCTCATTCCATTTAAGAAACATGAGGCTGAAATGGAATTCTACATGAGATTAATAGGGGAAAAAAGATAATAAAAATGCGACTTCCACGTAAAAGTCATCTGATCTGAGGAAAAAAAAAGAAACAGAAATTGATCTTGTAGAGCGATAGCTTTTCACTTTTGAACAGTTGTTTCCTCTCAACCTAGAAGTACCTATATATTACTGAGGGAAGTGAACATTTCCATATAAAGAGTGTACAATTATTAGTCTATTTGAATGGGAGCATAACCAAGAAGAATGTATGAGTGGGGAGGAAATAATATTTATCTACTTGGATATAGGGAAAAATTAGTTAAACAAAATAATTTGTAAAGAGTAAATGTTGTTTATACAACTAGAGTATCAATATCAGATGACCCTGACATGTTTTTGACCATATATACTAAACAGTACAATATAGAGGTTATACATTTAAATAAAATAAGCTAAAGAATGCAAGAGCAAAACTGCCATAACATGAAATGTAATCCTTTAAATGACTCATTTGAGAACCTAAATAACATTGAAAAATTAGGTAGCCATGAAATGTTACTAGATCTTCAAAAAGTATAAGAAATTACACTGCTTTCCACAATATTTACATAGTCAAAATATTTTTCAACCTGGTCATTTACATTGGCTTTTGTTTTAAAACAATAAAAAGTAAAGGAAAAAAAGATCAAAATACCTGCCTTATTTTCAATCAATCTAAAATCACAAAAGTAAACCAATTTGCACATACAACAATCTATAAAAGTATTTATAATAATTTATGGTCATGGAAATACATACACAATTCCAAATGTGCAGTGCCAAGTTTTCTGAATGCTCTCAAAAGTATTTTTTTCAATTGTTATGGCTTCAAAAAACATAGTTTACCTAATTACCCATGGAGCTCCTCTATTTTACATACAAGACATATGGAAAAATCTCAGATTTTGAAGTAAATTCATTTTAGAGCTCTTTATAACTCTAAATTTTCAATTGATTTTGAAGTAGAAAAAATATATTTACAACAAGATCTAACTCTAAATTGTTCAATGGATATGTATTTTAGGCAAACTTAGAGTCTGGGCAAATAATAATATTTTAATCTTTTTTTTTTTTTGAAAGAAAGAAAAAGAGAGGAAAGAAAGTGAGAGTGAAAAAAAGAAAAAAAGAATGTACGAGAGAGAGAAAGAGGAAGAGAAAGAGGGAGAGAAAATGGGATTCTTGTTCTATTGCCCAGGCTAGAATGCAGTCTAAAAATGGGTATTAAAAACCTCTTTTATGCCAATAATTGTGCTTAAAAATGGAGACAGGAAGGAATAAGAGATGAAAATAACAAACAAGCAGCCAACCAATATTTTATTTAAACCTGTGAAATGCTATGCAATTGCTGAGGAGTGATTTACTTCCAATTATGCGGTCACTTTTAAAACAGGTGTAATAT
>CAUYLG010013394.1:0-11118 GCA_963573385.1 Cacajao melanocephalus
TTGTGCTTAACAATGGAGACAGGAAGGAATAAGGGATGAAAATAACAAACAAGCAGCCAACCAATATTTTATTTAAACCTGTGAAATGCTATGCAATTGCTGAGGAGTGATTTACTTCCAATTATGTGGTCACTTTTAAAACAGGTGTTCTCAAGGTTAATCCATGTTGTAGGAAATCATAGGATTTCCTTTCTTTATAAGGGTTGTGTATGTGTGTGTGTGTGTGTCTGTGTCTAACAGATGTACATATTTATATGACTGTTCATTTTTCTGTTGATAGACACCTAGGTTGATTCCATATCTTGGCTATTGTAAGTAGTGTTGCAATAAAGATGAAAGGAAAGATATCCTTTTGACATACTGACTTCCTTTCCTTTGGATATATACTAAGAAGAGGGATTGCTGGAGCATATGGTAATGCTATTTTTAATTTTTGAAGAATTTCCATATTTTTGTAATTCCTATAATTATTTACATTCTCATTAATGATGTGCAAGGATTCCCTATTCTCCACATTCTCTCCGAAGCTTGCTACTTTTGTCTTTTCGGTAATAGCCATTCTAACAGCAGTGAGGAGATATATCTAATGGTGGTTTTAATTTTCATTTATCTGATGATTAGTGACATTGATCATTTTTTCATATACTCGTCCATTTGTATGTCTTCTTTTGAGAAATCAATAGACATTTCCCATTTTTTGACTGGGTCATTTGTTTCCTTACTGTTAAATTATTCAAGTTTCTTACATATTTTCAATAGCCCCTTATTGAATGTATGATTTGCAAACATTTTTTCCTATTCCACAGGTTATTTCTTCATTCAGTTGTTTGTTTCCTTGGCTTACATTTATGTTTATGTTTCTGAAAGTCCCTTTTATGTTAACATAAAAGGAAATATTAAGTCAATAAAAAGCAATATTAAGTCAAGGTCTTTGGTTTTTCAGGGTTTAAATTATCTACTTATTAATAATTATGTAATTTGTCATTGTTATTTAGCATTTTTAGTGTAAGCTATAGTTACGCCAATTCTTCTATACCTAATTGACTCATTCCTTCACCCCAGAAGACACATACCATTTTCCTTCAAATTGAAAATGAAACAGATTGGACACTATCAGCATTTTCCTCTTTATACATTTTAGCATTTAGAGTTATTTCTATGGTATAGCAGAAAATGCAATGGCATTACAATTTAAATGCATAAGTAGGGTTTTGTTTTATTTGGCAAAGATGAAAATAACAAGCCAAGGACTATAGCTGTTTGAAAGTTGATTTTCACCTTGTCTGATGCAAAAAAACACTAAGTACCTTTCAATATATGCTAATTAAATGGAATCTTCAAACATGTTTCAGGAATAAAATAAAAAATCCAGTGTGTGATTCCCTTTGATGCCATTTCATAATCTTATCACAGAAAATATTATTTTAAAAGTGAGTCTATTATATATCTGTGTAAGATAATTGTAGGAAGGCAATGAAAAACAAGTGACGCAGCACTGGCTTAAAGTCTTATAGTAATGAGAAATAGAAATAAGAAATGCATACAGTCTATGTAGAGGAAAAATTGTTAGGAATATGGAAATGATACTATTTTGCCAATTATTTCTTCCTAATTGGAGAATATATTTTCTTTGGTGTATCTGCATTTTTCTGAAATTTAAAATGAACAATTACAAAGCTGTAATTTCTTTTTTAAAAGAACCCCCATTAAGGAATCTAAGACCTATGAGTGCTTTGTTGACACAGAGTTAACTCAGGATACTTGAAATGATTTCAACAAAGGCACCTTATGCTATTTAAAGCAATGACTTGCTTGTTGCTATAGTGATTGCTAGAGGAGTATGCACATTTGCCTTGTAACTGCCTATGGGTCAAACAAAAGTCACAGATGTTTTTGATTTTCATTTCTAAAACTGTTAAAGCAAGCTTTTCACTAATAATTCTCAGATATAAATGTGCTACAAGCCTGTGGAGTATAAAGGATGGACCTTCTATGGTTGAAGTAGGTAGTAACCTCCGTAATACACTGCATACTTTAAATAGAAAACTTTAAAGAAGGAATATAATCCTGTCAGTGTAAAAATAAATTTGATGTAAGGTATTAATAAGTAAGTAATGAAAGGAAAACTAAAATAACTTACTATGCTTATGATAATTAAGTATATCGCTGGCTAATTTCTTTTAATGCTATATGTTTTGTTCACAAAAAGAGTCAAATTCTGTAAGATATTTGGAGATTTATTCTGAGCAAAATATGAGTGACCTTGTCCCCATGACACAGCTCCACGAGATCCTGAGACCATGCGCCCAAGGTGGTTGGGCTATAGCTTTATATATATATATATATATTTTAGTATAGACATAAGACATCAGTCAATACATGTAATATGTACATTAATCAAATCCATGCAGAAAGTTGGGACAACTTGAAGTGGGTGGGGAGGGAACTTCCAGGTCATAGGTGAATTTAGATTTGTTTATTTTTTTGAGACAGAGTCTCTCCCTGTCGCCCACACTGGAAGGCAATGGCAAGGTCTTGGCTCACTGCAACCTCCTCCTGCTGGATTTAAGTGATTCTCCTGCCTCAGTCTCCGGAGTTGCTGGGATTATAGGTGCGCATCACCACACCCGGCTAATTTTTTTGCATCTTTAGTAGAGACAGGGTTTTACCATGTTGGCCAGGTTGGTCTCAAATTCCTGACTTTGTGATCTCCCAGCCTTGGTCTCCCAAAGTGCTGGGACTACAGGCATGTGCCACCTCGCCCAGCTGAATTCAATTTTCTAATTGGCAATTGGTTGAAAGAGGGTATCTAAAGATCTAGAATCAACAGAAGGGAGTGTCTGGTTTAAAATCAAGGGCTGTAGAGACCCAGGTTTTATTATCCAGATGAAGCCTCCAGGTAGCAGGCTTCAGAGAGAAAACGTTGTAAATGTTTCTTTTCAGACTTTAAAATATGTCAGACTCTTTGTTAATTTCTCTCCAATTCAGTAAAAACACTTGAAAAGAGAAGGAGATTCTCTAACGAACGTAGATTTTTTCCCCACAGAGACAGCTTTACAGGGCCATTTAAAAATATGTCAAATAAATATATTTGGGGGTAACATTAATACTTCCATTTCTTTCAGAACCTGCTGTCATGTCGGTATCTCATTGCTACAAAGAGTCTGTTCTGTCAGTCTTAAGGTTTCTGTTTTAATGTTAATGCTGGCCAGCTCTGCCCAAATTATTCCAACAGAAGAAAGGGGTATGAGGCATGTCTGTTCACCTATTCCCATCATGGCCTGAACTAGTGTTTCTGGTTTGCTTTAGAATGCGCTTGGCTGATGGCTGGGTGTGTTGGCTCATGCCTGTAATCTCAGTAATTTGGGAGGCCGAGGTGGGCGAATCACTTGATGTCAGGAGTTTGAGACCAGCCTGCCCAATATGACGGAACTCTGTCTCTACTAAAAATACAAAAATCAGCTGGGTGTGGTGGCAGGTACCTGTGGTCCCTGCTATTCAGGAGGCTGAAGCAGGAGAGTAGCATGAACCCAGGAGGCAGAGGTTGTAGTGAGCCAAGATTGTACCACTGCACTCCAGCCCGGGCAACAGAGCAAGACTCTGTCTCAAAAAAAAAAAGAATTAACTTGGCTGAGAGGAGGGGTCTATTCAGTTGATCAGGGGTGCTTAGAATGTTATTTTTGCTCTACAGTTTCCAGATTATTTTTCTGAATTGATTTGACACCCAGGTAGTCAGAAGAATAGGCAAAGTAATCAGATGTGCAGCAACAGCCACTAAGTCTCCTCAGATCAAATACTCCTTCTACCCCTCACATCTACAATTGGTTGTTGGATTCCTCTGAAATTTAAAAAGGTACTCTCCAACGCTTTATTTTTTATTCACCTAAAATCAGATAAATTTAAATAAATTTGTTAGGAAGTTTCTACATATACATATATTTAAATTATATGTTATTTTCCAAATTCAAAATATATTTGTAGTTGCTTAAAAACAGAAAACAGAAGTGTGATGCTACTCTAGAAAGGCTTTTCTGCTAAGCACTTGAGAAATTTCTATTTCTGTACAGTTTAATTACTATTCGATGAAAAAGCAATATTAAAACAAAGATTTCATGTGTTGTAGGAAGGAGTTAGTGTATATTGGATATTTTCTGTTTGTAAATTTGAAATCACATGAAAAGTCAGCTACCTTCTGAAAAGTTTTATTTTCCATGAATTTAACCATAAAACCAGAGGAGAAGGAAATAAAAATTTATGAGTGGGCAGGAGAAGTTTATCCCAGAATATAAAAAGGTGTATGATTGCTGTAGAAAGAATTGGTCACATCAGTGATTAGCATTGCCTTTCCTTAGCCATGTCACACTTAATCTTCCTCCTGTGGAAGTGGATGGAGGGGCTGCTTATTATTTCAAATTGTGATAGCAAAAGAAATGTGACACAAAAATCAGCTAAAAAAATTGAAAAACATGACATGGATGAATTGTATAATATTGGTTGCATTGTTTTACAAATAATTATATCGGTACCATTAGCATCTTCCAGGAACATGCCAGTTTTTGTTTCTTCACTTGAGATCCTTTGCTTATTGTATGGCGAGGCAGAGTGGAGGTCAGGTTTTACATATTGAGTGCATGAGTGTCTGAGTGTGAGAATCTGCTTTGAGGGAATATTAGCATGGGTATCTCCAATAACTAAGCGTAAGGTGATGTTTCTGCCTTTGAAGGGTAGGTTTTGTAGCTGTTGAGTACCTAGTACTTTGTCAGAAGTAAGAACCTAATTTGATAAAATGAATAAGGTGATTTGAGCACTTCTCAAATCAAACATGCAATAGCTTGTAGACTAATGGTCATATATTAAGAAGGTTGACCACTGTAGGTGCTATTCCCTGGATCCCATATTACCTGAATTCTAGCTGAGCCAGCCTCCAGAAACTGGCAACAGTAGGGAGGAAGGAGCTCAGATATTTCTCCTCTTACTCCACCTTAGCAGCTATTCTTAAAGTGGCTACGTGTCCTCCATGTCTCCACCTCCCACGAAACTGGCCCACTATGGCTCCAGGTCTCTTCAGGGACTGGTGCTGCTTCACATAACACCACAGTTTTCCTTTCTCTCTCCAGTCTAGGAGGGGTAGATGGTTTCCTGAAATTCCTAATATCTAGGTTCTCTTACTCTGTTCTGATTGGTCCTCAGCACTTTTTTACCGTCTTAACCAAATCTTCGATCCCAGTTCACTTAGTTGCAATGCTTATTTTCTCTGGTTGTGCCTTGGCTGAAATAGTCAAAGTGCAACTGCATTCTCTATTGAACCTATTTATGTTAACTTATTCCAAATTGTATTCTCTCAGCGAGTGTACAGATTAAAAAGAAAAAATCTCAAATCACAGGGAAGGCTGTGGTTTTGTCTCAGAAACCCAAATGGCAGTAAGAGTTATAGGACTAGTGAACCATCCAAAACAATTCAACCTACTAAGCAATGGGAGTTAACAGTATTTTAAACACGGTTTCATATATAATAATTCCTAGGATATATGTTTTGTACATTCAGTATATTATAGCTCTGAATAAGAAATTAAGTAACCTGAATCTCTGTAAGAGATTATGTGCTTACCAAGGAAAATGTAATATTTAAGAGCAGAGAGTATAAAGTTTTAATAATAAGCCTACAACTTCCTCTTTGTGACACCTTAGATCTCTTAGTCTCTCTAGACTTTAGTTTTCATATGAATATAAGAGGGATAATGCTCACAGTATAGGAAACTGATAAATTATTTTATTCTCTGGACCTCAAAGTCCAATAACTAGTGTGTAAGTAAAGTGGATTTTTAAGTTTCTGAAATTCTTGACTACAAATGTTTGTTTACAAATAAACATTTATAAAGTTTTTTAGTGCTCTTCGTTGATACAACTAGAATGTATTAATTGTATTAACTTTACTAGCAAACATTTTGTAATAGTCTTTAAGTCATTTTCAGAGGTAGAAACATTTTAAATAAAACAGAATATGAATTTATAATGCCACAAATATCTTTTGAATTTTGAATTTTGAGAATATTTGTAGCTCCAAAGAAAATTCATCCAATTAGTTTTTTCTATAAATAAAATCATTATAAATCTAGGAAAAAGTCAATTTCTTTACAATATAGACAAATCTGTCTGAAATAAATAAGCCATAAGAAAATTGGCTGCATTTTAATACTGTGTTTTTAAAAGTCTTTTTCCATAATTAATTATGAATGTTATTTCATGATTCTTTTCTCATCTCTGATGATTTAGATGATCCCAAGCAGTCA
The DNA here is from genome assembly GCA_963573385.1 of Cacajao melanocephalus. NCBI lineage: Eukaryota > Metazoa > Chordata > Mammalia > Primates > Pitheciidae > Cacajao > Cacajao melanocephalus. The sequence continues at coordinate 6,291 of CAUYLG010013394.1, forward strand.
AAGGGGAAAATGAAACTTAAAAAGCTCCAGATATTGTGGTAACTTATAATTCTTCTTTGAAACTTAAAGCTGTAAATGAATGGCAATAAAAAATAATAAATTACCTGTTCTTTGTGGTGATGTGTCAGGTGCTGGACTTCAAAGGACAAGGACTAGTGAAAGCCAACACCTACTAAACCATGGAAATTATGTGACTCAAATTATAGAGCTACATAACAGCATTTCCTTTTAAACTAAGACATTAATTTCCTAGGACACAAAATTACTTGTACTTAGTATATTTGTTTGTTTTGGTATGTAATTGCAAAGGCAGGGGTTTCTTGGGAAGATTGAAAATAAGAAATGAAACAAATCTTGCATTAGAACCTCTTCTAAAATATTCAGTAAAATCAATCTCAAGGAAATTGCTCTGTGGTCCCTATTATCATATGCCTCCTTAAAAATATAGGTGCTAGTTTTTCTTTTATGAAGGATGTTCATCTAGCCTATTTGTTAGGTGTCTGATGTGTGTGAATAGTCCACATCCACATCAGATTATTAATTAATTATTTTTGGTCATTTTGTATATGTTCCTTTATAATCATACTTTATTCATCTTAAATGTAAAATTGAGCATTGCTGTAATGTCAATATTAGAATGGCAAAGGAGAAAAGGCTCAAAAACCTACTTTCACAATAACTGTAGACCAAATCAAGTTAACAAGAGTATCTGGCAATAAATCTTAGGTCCCCAAAATTCCCGCTAAACTATATGTCTTCTCTATCTAAAAGCTTCATATTCAGGTAAATGCTAGAGTTTATGTCTTAGCTAGTAGACAATATAATTGAGAGTTTTTTCCTCTGTAAGGAAAGAAGCATATAAACTATGTGTAATAGTGATACTAGAACTTCTAAATTGGCAGAATAATAATTTGGTAAGCATGAAACACAGTTCTCACGTAAATTTTGTTAGATGATGTTTACATAGATCAAGTCATAAAGGTGACTGTGACAGCAATATTAATGTAATAACGTAAATGAAAAAAACATATTCGAGTGAGACAGCTATTTTTCTTTCTTGATGGAAAACTAAACATGTTGATTTGCTCATCAAAATTCAGAGGTGGACTATTTTATTATTTTTGACAACTAATATTCAGAGCTTTTGATTTCTCTTTATCTTTGCATTTCAACAAACTGAGTTCAGGTTCATAAACAATATATATTATACAGATAAAAAAGTAATGGCACTTTTTAAAATGGTGTGTGACTAAATAAATATAAATGATGAAGCACAGTTTTAAATGCAAAGGTCTTTCTGAGAGCACTTCCCCATTTAGTATCTTGTTTCTGACTGTATAAAATGAAAGCAGGATAGTTCTCTAGGTAATATGTAAAACTTTGTAACTACAAAACACCTCCATGTGTAGGACCATCTTTTGTTCTCACAAATCTACGCAAAGTAGGAAATGAAGACATTTTAATACCCATTTATAAATGTATAAATGATGCCTCAGTAGGACGAAGTAAGCCACATGATAATAAATAGCAGAAAAGATAAAAGAACCTTTTCTGAAATATCAATGGAATAAGAAGGTGAATGGCAATGTTGAAAGAATAGGAAGCAAATACGAAAGGGGAGGGAAAGTATACACTAGTAATATGTGAAGAAAGAATAGAGAATATGCTATGTTTGAGGCTTCTGAAAACAAAATGAAACAGAGAGGAAGGAATTCCTAATTAACAAATCAGAAATATGAGTTAAGAGCACAATAGTGGTGGGATAAAATTTGGAGAGATAGATGACCAGTCTTTTCCCTAAGCTAATAAGTAGGAGGAAGAGGTTAATTTACAAAATCTCAAGATTATCCTTTTGATTGGCGAAGAAGATTTATTTACTTTTTTAATGCTGCTGGGACCTATGACAGGAATAATGAAAACAAGTATCTTTTCTTGAAAATGAAGTATTTCTAAATACAAAACATAGCTTCCCTTGAGTATGGGTGCCATGAAAACTATGAAGATAACTTAATAAGAGGCCTGACCTTGACCCCTCCAAAGTCTCTCCAGAGTCCAGAGACAGCTTGAGCCAGTCATTGATGGAGCGGAGATTATACCCTTGGTCAAGATCAGAATCTGTAAGATTTATTAAGGCTTGATCAATGGGCAAAACTCATTCAATGTTTAGACATTTCGGTTTGCAAGAACTCAAGGTGAACTCAGGATTATTCCAATTAATGCAGATATATAGAAAAGACATATGGGAAGTTAAAGAAAAATAAATTCAGCATCCATGAATCAACAGGTGAGTTTCAAGATCATTGCAGCTCTGGGAATAATTTTCTTAGTAGAGGGCATCTCTTGATTCTCTGCTTTCCTGTTAATTCTGTTTGAATCACATTCGCTTCCCAAATCAGAAGATATTATTGGCATAGCACATTGCCATGTAATATAAAATCGTCATGTCAGGACACTTCAATTACATATTAGAAGAACCTGTAGGCCAGGCATGGTGGCTCAGGCCTGCAATCCCAGTATTATGGGAGGCCGAGACAGGCGGATCACCTGAGGTCAGGAGCTCTCGATCATCCTAGCTAACATGGCAAAACCCTGTCTCAAAAATGCAAAAATTACCCAGGTGTGGTGGTGCATGCCTGTGATCCCAGCTACTCGGGACGCTGAGGCAGGAGAATCGCTTGAACCTGGGAAGCAGAGGTTGCAGTGAGCTGAGGTCATGCCACTGTACTCCAGCCTGGGTGACAGACCTAGATTCCATCTCAAAAGGGAAGAAAAGGAAGGAAGGAAGGGGAGAAAGAGAGAGAAAGAGAGAGAGAGAAAGGAGAGAAGAGAGAGAAGGATAAACCTGAGGATGGACTTCAGCATCGATTTCTATTGGCTTTATCATATATCAGTGAGGATGGCACTACAAAGCACAATAGAAAATGTATAAATCATCACCTTATGTTGCTCCTCTGGACAAGTGGCTGTTAGCATGGTTTCCTCAAGAGAAAACTTTGACGTTGGCAGTGTGAAGGTGAGACCCATAGGTCCTGCTCGGGTTTGGTGAGCTACTTGAGCAGTCAAGCCAAAAAAGGATATAAAACAGAAGCCGGAACCTGGGATTGAGGTTGCAATAAAAATTCTCCCCACAGGATTTAAAGTTGCTTCCTCAGCTGCAAGCAGCTGACAGAGGCTTTTTATCTGGAAAAGATTTTGCCTGATACTTTCTCAGACTCCGGAAAATCATTCAACTTGTCAGTGAAGCTGAAAAGACAGGCTCTTTGATATGTAGCAGCAGCTTGGAAATGGTTCCTCTCTTCTCAGCTGTCAGGATAGGAGGAAACTTTTCAACAAATATCATCACGAAAGATATTTCAGGACCCAATTATTTTAGAAGTTTAAGACAAAAATGCTTCCAAGGCCAAAGACATTATTAGAGTCTGAACTGTCTAGAGAATTGAAGGGCGTCAGAAGCATTGGGCCCTTTTTGCTCACCTGTTTTACTAGTGTGAATGAAGACATGCGTGTTAGTTGGAAAGAAATATAGTAGAGAGCCAAAACTTAATAGGTTTCATCAATATCGTACACACCAATTCAAAGCAAATGGCGGTGGTTTCTTAGAGGTCTCCCTTGAGAAAATACCTATACCCTTGCATGGCAAAGGGTGCTTATGAACCAGCATTAGCATCGCCTGGGGCTCATCCAGGACCCACCAAATGAGAATCTGCATTTTTTTGTTTTGTATTTTTGTTTTCTTTAAGACAGGGTCTCACTCAGTTGCCTAAGCTGGAGTGCAATAGTGCAATTTGTCAACAGCATCAACCTCCTAGTCTCCAGCTGTCCTCCCACCTCAGCCTCCTGAGTAACTAGTCATACAGATGTGCACTGCCACACACAGATGATTATTTTATTTTATTTTTATTTTTGTAGAAACAGGGTATTGCTATGTTGCCCAGGCTGGTATAAAACTTCTGTTCTCAAGCTATCCTCCTGCCTGGGGCTCCCAAAATGCGTATATTACAGACGGGAGCGACTGTGCCCCACTAAGACTCTACTTTTAAAACCTGTGGTTAAGCACATATAACATAAAATGTACTAACTTAATTTTTAAGTATGATGTTCTGTAGTGTTAACTATATTCATAATGTGATGCAGCCAGTCTCCAAAATTTTTTCATCCTGCAAAACTGAAAATTTATACCCCTTAAACAACAACTGCAATATGCACAGAACTTGAGGACATTATGCTAAGTGAAATAAGCCAGTCACAAAAGACAATTCCTGTATAATTCCACTTATATGACAGTCTATGTTTTAACACGATTCTCAGGTGATTCATTTGAACACAAGAGCACTAATTTAGAGCACATCTGGGCTCAGCGGGCATGAGCATCATAAAAGGTTAACAGCACAATTACTAGATATGTTATTTCTGGTAGTGTGGAAAGAACATGGATTTTTTTTTCTCTTTTTTTTTTCTCTTTTTTTTTTGAAAGAAAAAGAGAAGAAAGAAAGTGAGAGTGAAAGAAAGAAAAAAAGAATGTAAGAGAGAAAGAGGAAGAGAAAGAGGGAGAGAGAACGGGATTCTTGTTTTATTGCCTAGGCTAGAATGCAGTCTAAAAATGGGTATTAAAAACCTCTTTTATGCCAATAATTGTGCTTAACAATGGAGACAGGAAGGAATAAGGGATGAAAATAACAAAAAAGCAGCCAACCAATATTTTATTTAAACCTGTGAAATGCTATGCAATTGCTGAGGAGTGATTTACTTCCAATTATGTGGTCATTTTTAAAATAGGTGTAATGTGATACTGAGAAAAATGTATGTTTTGTGGATTTGGGGTGGAGAG
>CAUYLG010013395.1:0-58978 GCA_963573385.1 Cacajao melanocephalus
CCTCTGTGTGTGATGCTCCCCTCCCTGTGTCCATGTGTACTCATTGTTCAACACCCGCCTATGAGTGAGAACATGTGGTGTTTGATTTTCTGTTCTTGTGTCAGTTTGCTGAGAATGATGGTTTCCAGGTTCATCCATGTCCCTACAAAGGACATGAACTCATCGTTTTTTATGACTGCATAGTATTCCTTGGTGTATATGTGCCACATTCTCCCTGTCCAGTCTGTCATCGATGGGCATTTGGGTTGGTTCCAAGTCTTTGCTACTGTAAACAGTGCTGCAATGAACATTCATTTGCATGTATCCTTATAATAGAACAATTTATAATCCTTTGGATATATACCTAGTAATGAGATTGCTGGGTCAAATGGAATTTCTGTTTCTAGGTCCTTGAGGAGTCACGACACTGTTGTAACAAATCTGGTAAAGGATTCAAAGATCAACTGATCCAGAGAAAGTTTGAAAAAACACCTCTCATTGGATGAGAAAAAGAAGGGGAAGGGAATAACTCAGGGGTATAAGCTCCAGCCGCCCAAGCCTGCGGCGTATCCTTTCCAGGTCCCCTTCCACGGCATGGAAGCTGTCCTTTTGCTCTGCCTAGTAAACTGCACTACTGCACACTCTTTGGGTCCATGAGTCTATGTGAGCTGTAACTCTCACTGTAACACCGAGGCCCCCTTCCCCATTTGTCATGTTGGAGAGGCCGCGAACCTAAGTTCCAGAAAATCCAGTTGCATCTAATCCAGTTACAACTCCTTGTTTGCAGCATATTTAGAACCTGAGCATAGGAGCACTTAAGCAGTTTCTAGACCCTTGTCTATGAAATAATAAATGTATGTTATTTTAATCTGCCAAATTTGTGCTAATTTAAAAGTAGTAAATCTAACACATTTACCAACTGTTTTTTTAATCCATGTTGTAGAGAAGTTGTACCTTAAGAATTATGAAGGAAGAAAGGTAAATAAGGCACAGTTTCTGACCAGGATGACTTTATATTCTAGTTGGGCAAATAAGACAATATTTGTATATACTGGGATTGAATACATGGATAAAAAATTTAAAATTGATTAATTTAAACAATGTGATGAATGCTTTAAAAGCAATACAAATAAAGTGGTTTGATAAAGCACTGGTAAAAGAGATAACTTTGATACTATGGGAAATCAAGTGAGGTACCATTTTAACCAAACACTAACACGTTGTACATGCAAAGCTTGTGCTGGGGAGAAGAAAGCATTCCAGGAGGTCACAGTAAGTTGAGGACAATCTTAGAAATGAGAAACCTTTTCTCAAGTTCAATTGAAGCTGCATTGAATTAGACTAGGTGACCCACATATGTAAATAAGAAAAGTTAATGTTAGAATGGAGAAGGGCCCCAGATCCCTTATGTTCCTAAGTGGAAACCTAACAGGGATAGTTTTTATTACATAGGTAATGGAGAATATTAGAGTTAGCACTCTCCAACATAAATTGTATTCCAGTAGAGTGTTCCAGTCTTTATTCTGAAGCCTCAGTTGTACTTAAGACTTCATTCACCATCCTTTCCTTCTGGTTATGATACTCTCCTTATTTGTCAAAGTCATGCTGCAAATATATAATGATCAACGGACTGTGTGGTGAGTCTTCCTCCTCTCAATTCCCTTTTCCATTAATTAGACCCTTACATATATGATTGGCACATAATTTCTTGTATTTCAACATGAAACATTACAATGAATAGGTGTACATCCACAAGCTAAAATCTAGCATTCCATGATACTTGTTTTATTATGCATCTACCTATTCCAATGTTTATTCCACCAGTCCATCAGGGTTCTTTGGTACACTTTAATGTAAATTGCAGCCATTATGACTATCCTACCACAACCAATATTTTAGCCTGCATGTCTTTAGCTAGGGTTTAAAAATGTTTTGCTTTTTCTTTTGATATAAAATGTAAAACCAAAAATGCTCTTTAGTGGATTTAATCAGTTTTATGTGTTGACCTGCCTAGGCCTCATTGCCCAGATATTTGGTCAAATACTACACTGGATGATTCTGGAAAGGTATATTTTTGATGAGATTAACATATAAACCAGTAGACTTTCTGTAAAGCATGTTACCCTCCTTAATGTGGCTTGGCCTAATCCAATCAGATGGAGGCCTTAAGAGAAGAAGAGGACATTCTGACAGTAAATTGTCTTCTTTTAATTCTAGCTGCAGTATCAACTCTTACCTGGGTCTGTCACCTACCAGCCTACCCTACAATTATTTGAGTGTATTTCTTAAAATCTCTCTCTCTCTTTCCCATATATTTGTGCATATATTATTCAGGGTTCTCTGGAGAAACAGAACCGACATTATGGAGAGAAATTGGTTCTGTTTCTCTGGTGAATCTTTACTAATCTATGCACAAATCATAAGTATACATTCCTTTGACAACCAATGGTGTTGAAGATCTTTTCATGCACTTATTGCTCATTTGTTTTTCTTTGTAGTGCCTATTAAAGTCTTCGACTACTTCCTTTTGTTTTGTTTTCCCCTGCTTTTTATTGAGTTGTTAGGAGTCTTTTGTATTTATTGGATACCACTTATTTGTGAGATATATGTTTTGAAAATAAATTCTTCCATTCTATGGCTTGATTATTTGTTATTTTTGTTGTCATGTGTGATGAGGAGAAGTTTTTTTCAGTAATTTTAATCATTGTTTTTTTCCATTATCTTTTGGTTATGACACTATGTGACCTAACCGGAATCTCTTCACTAGCCCCAGGCTACAATAGTATTCTTTCATGTTTCTTTTTAAAAAGTTGTATAGTTTTAGCTATTGTAATTAGATCAATGATCGATACCAAATTATATTTTTTATATAATACAAAATAGGGGGGTAAAATTCCCATTTTTGCCCACATAGATATCCAGTGACTATAGAAGCATTTGTTTAAAAAAAGCTTTCCTCTCCCACTGGACTATTTTGGCAATTTCTTAGAAAAAATTTTTGTATGAGACAATTTGTATATGATTTCTGGGTTCTCTTCTGTTCATTTCTGTATCTGTCATTTTTAAAGCTAATTCCACATTGTAGTAACTATTGTAATTTATAGTTGGTCTGATGTTAGATAGCCTTCTAACTTTTTATTGATTTTTAAGGTTGCAGAGGATATTCTATGATGCTTTAAATTTTATATAAATCTAATAATATGCTTGTATCAATTTTAATAGGTTGTATTTTGCCAGAAATTTGTCCAATGTGGCTAAGTGCTATTGGCACAAAGGTGTTCATAATATTGTTCCAGTATCTTTTTAATGTCTGCAGTATCTGTCTGATAACACCTCTTTTGTTCTTCATATTGGTGGCTTCTGTTGTCTCTCTTATTTTCTTGATCTATCTTGTTTTAAGGTTGTTAGTTTTGTTGGTCTTTTTGTATAAGACCAGGTTTTGACTTTAATTTTGTTCCATTATCTACATTTTTGACATGTCAATTTAAGATCTTATTTTATTTTCTCCTTTCCTGTACTTATTTTAGTTTTACTTTGCTCTCCTTTAACCTTTAAATGCAGATTAGTGAATTTATTGTTTTAATTGTAAAGACAAGCTTATCTTTTATAAGATAAACAAAGATTAGTAAATTTATCTTTTTAAATGTAATTATAAAAATAAAACCAAAAATGTCCTTTGAAACACTAAATTAGCTGCATATCGTAAACTTTGATATTTATTTTCATTATCATTCAGGTCAAGCTATTCCTAATTTCCCTTCTACTTTCTCCTTAGATCCAGGGATTGTTTAGAGATTTATTATTTAAATTCTCAAGTGTTTGGTATTTACTAGCTATCTTCTCAGTATTGTTTAATTCTATAGTGGTTAGAATGTATGTTTGATTCCAGTCATTTTAATTACTATTTAGACCATAATATGCTTAATCTATAATAAATATACCAGATATATTTAAAAATGTGAATTCTACAGTTGTTGGGTGTGGTACTCCATAAATATTAGTAATATAATTATTGTATAATGTTGCTCAGGCAATATACATATTTGCTGTTTTTTTTGTGTAGTTTGTTGATTTTGATAATAATTCAGGTAGTCTTGGGGTCACTAAAAACCCTCCAAAGATCCATTCAGTAAGCTTGCAAGATAAAACAATGAATTTTAATATAGAAGCATATGAAAGTGTACTAATAAGGATTCATTTTTCATGGTTAAAATTAAGCTTTAATTTATCAAACTTAATCAAGTTATGATGTAGTATCAAAAAGATACTACTTTACCTGAAATAGTTACTGTAATACTCCTCCATTTATAAGCACCGTATGTATCTAAGCCAAGTATTTCTTTATATACAAAGAACAAAACAACGTATTGCAACAGACTGAATACAGAAGCTAATATGAGAATTCATTCATCCTTTATTAAATTACATAATATATTTGAAAAAAATGCAAAATAATACCAAATATCTAATTTTCTTTTCTGAACAAATAGTTATGTTTTTGTAATGATATGATATTTATTTAGCATGTAAGAATTTGCATTTTAACAAAATAATATATTAATTAATCAATTAATATGAAACTTATACTCTTATTTCATAAAATGTTAACATTAGTACATACAACCTAATGAAGAAAAGATTTAATTATGTAAATGGTTTCTGAGACCAAAATCTGTGAAGATAAATGGTCAAATTTTTCTAGCAATTTATGAGAAGAATGTTAAATTGTCCTACAATGATTTTGATAGGCATATACATATTTATGACTATTACGATTTTCTGATGAATTGACTGTTACAGTTGTAAAATGGTTCTCTTTGTTTTTGTAATAGTCTGCCTGGATGTATATTTTATCTGATATCAATTTAACCACCCTAGCCTTCTTATTGCTTGCTATTTGAATCATTTTTAAAATTTGCTTTGTTTTTATATTTAATCTTTGTATTTATATTTAAATTGTATATCATATTGGAAGCTTATAAAACATACACAAACACTATATGTTTTGAACATATGCTATAATTATTAAGAAGGACAAGTTAGAGTTGACCGTTATTTGTATTCTGCCTGATCTTTATGATTATTCCTCACTGTTTCTCATGTTCTTATTTCTTTGATTATTTGAATATTGCTTAGAATAAATATTTAAGTCGTTTATTGGCTTCTTAGCTATGCAAATAGTTGTGTAGGAGCTGCTAACATATGTGGTCACTGAGAACTTAAAATGTGGCTATCGTGACTGAGGTATTGAATTTTTAGCTTTATTTAATTTTAATTTTAAACATTTATATATATTAAACTTGTTTGTTATAAGGGTAAAATACAAAGTGAATTTCAAAAATTAATAGCAAAATAATTTTACTCAGCACAATATTTATTTATATTTACCCCCAAATTACCTCAGTATTTACACTTATGCCCAAATTTTTCTTACCTAGAGATCAGAGTTTCTTTTTGTTATCATTTTCCTTTAGCCTGAAGAACTTTATCATTTTTGTTCAATAATTTTTGGAGGGTGACAAATTATTTTGATTTTCTTTTCACTGACATTATCATGTCACCTTCATTCTTGAAGTATAATTTTGCTAAATATGTAATTCTGGATTAACTTTTTTTTGAAAATCACTTTAAAAATGTCATTAAATGGAGGGCTAACCAGTCTTCTGTGTGTATTGCTGCAACTTCTCTTAGCTCACTAAGCTTCAAGTGTGGCCATTAGAATTCCTCTGCATGAGTCTCTGACATCCTTAGAACTTCCATTGTTTTGGGGGGTGGCAGATTATCTTACCATCTTGCCACGATATTCCTTGATGGGATGATCTTCTGGACCCATCAAAAGAACAAAGTCTGCTGTTGCTGAATTCCATGCATTCACCAGTGCACATCCAGAAGAGCTATAAATTGAAACCATTGTGTGATATACATGTGCATCTACAGCACAGGGAAAAAGTCTTTAAATATGCAGTATCAGCTAGTGAGAAAGGAATATGAATTACCTGGCAATCCTGGGTTGCTTCCCAGTGTCATCAGCTTTGTTAATTATCCACATAGGAAGAGGTAGTTTTTCTGGCAATGAGACAAGCGAATTGTAAATTACATGGCACTTGTGCTTGCTTTCCTTTGTTGACATTCCTCACCTTAAAGCCTTGTTTGTTCGCCGTTTTCTAAACCATTAGAATATCTACTCTCCATACTGCTGTCTTTATATGGAGGTAGAGTATTTTATCCTAGTTCTCAATTATTTCTGGATCAATTCTCCTTAAGAAATATGCATTTAAAGTGTATTAGTCTGTTTTCACACTGCTGATAAAGACATATATAAGACTTGTTAATTTGTAAAGAAAAAGAAGATTAATGGACTCACAGTTCCACATGGCCTTGCAATCATGGCTGAAGGTGAAAGGCATGTTTTTCATGGCCGCAGGCTAGAGAGAATGAGAACCAAGTGAAAGGGGTTTTCCATTATAAAACCATCAGATCTTGTGAGACTTATTCACTAGGATGAGAACAGTACAGGGGAAACTGCCCCCATGATTCAATTATATCACCCAGGTCCTTCCCAGAACAAGTGGGAATTATGGGAGCTACAATTCAAGATGAGCTTCCTGTGGGGACACAGCCAAACCATATCACCAAGCTATAGCTTGTGCAGCTGTTAGGGAACTCTTGGAAGTGGAATCTGGGATAGCTCTAAAGGCACATATAATTATGTTCTCAGAGTAGGTAATTTGTTAATCACTAAAGAAGTTGTGACTCCTCATCCATTTTTTTCCTGGAAGTTCACAAACAAAGGCAACAACCTATACAAACATCATCACTTCCCTCTTTTCGGGACTCAGTCTGAGACAGAGAAGGAAACTGGTAATGGAAACAGAGGAATCTATTGAAGACAGATGAGAAAGGAAGATAAGAATTCTGTGAAAGGGAAAGTGTCTTTAATGCTGGCATTTTCTTTTTCATTTATCTCCATCTTTTTTTTTCTGGTTATTCAAATTATTTTTATAATGATATTCATCTCATAAGTGTTAGTGTTTCATTTGCTTGGGAAAAGCTTCTGCAAACGCGTTCATTCATCTAAATCAAAAGAAGTATTCTTAACCACTACAAGAGTGGATTCTCATATACACATTTCAAATATGACATAAAATATTAGCTCTTTAAAAGACTTGAAGGTAGCATTCATGGCATCCCATATTTTCCAACCACATGGTGATCCCAATGGGATTTTAGAGCCCATATTTTCCATGCTTATTCAATAGTAATATTTGGATTTAGAGAAGTTTTTCAGATTCATATTCCCAAAGAGCAGAGCATGTGGAGGGTCTTTTACCTAATTGTTGTATAAACATAAATTTTAAGCTGCTCCATTTAATTTGGGAACTGCTAGACATCCTGTCCTTGTCACCTGGCATGTGGAAATATAAATGAAAACAAAATCTCCTGTGAACTCAGAAAATCTCCCTACAAAGTTAGAGAAAAAAGGAAATGGTTTCACCAGTGAATAATTCAACCAGGATGTGATGAGCACCACAGACAATCTGCTAGGAAACTGCAAAGACAGAAAGAAATCCACCCTTTTATGTAGCCAAGTAGACACAACCCATTAGATGGTCTCAAGATAAATAATTAGCCCTCAAGAAAGAAGACTTGACAGCATAATTTGTCATCTGTAGTTCATCTTAGATTCACTTTTTCTTGGAATTTCTTTGGTTATCCAGGCTCTTTTTTGGTTCCATATAAATTTTAAGATTGCTTTTACTAATTCTGTGAAAAATTGTGTTGGTAATTTGATAGGAATTGCACTGAATATGTAGATTGATTTGGGCAGTATGGTCATTTAAATGATACTGATTCTTCTAATCCATGAGCATGGGATGTTTTTTCATTTGTTTGTGTCTTCTATGATTTCTTCCATCAGTGTTTTGTAGTTCTTTTAGAGATCTTTTACTTTCTTGGCTAAATGTATTCCTAGATAATATGTGTGTCTGTTGGCTGTTGTAAATTTGATTGCGTTCTTGATTATCACTTGTTATTGGTGTATAGAAATGCTATTGATTTTTGTATGTTGATTTTGTATCATGAAAGTTTACCAAAGTCATATATCAAGAGAAAAATTCTTTTGGAGGACTCTTTACGGTTTTCTAGTAACAAGGTTGCATTGTCAGTGAACAGAAATAATTTTACTTTCTCTTTTCCAAATTGAATGCCTGTTATTTCGTGATTTTGTTTGAGTGCTTTGGCTGGGACGTCCAGTACTTTGTTGAATAGGAGTGGTGAAAGTAGGCATTCTTGTCTTGCTCCAGTTCTTAAGAGGAATGCTTTCAACTTTTCCCAATTCAGTATGATGTTGGCTAGGGATTTGTCATGTATGGTTTTTATTATTTTGAGGTATGTTCCTTCAATGACTAGATTTTTTGAGCATTATTTATCATAAATGAATCTTGGATTTTATCAAATGCTATTCTGTGTCTATTGAGATTATCATATGGTTTTTGTTTAAAATTTTGTTGATGCGGTTAGCCACATTTATTGATTTTTGTATATTGAATCATCCTTTCATAAATCTACTTTAACATTCTTGTTTGCAAGTTTCAGTCTCTGAGTCATCTTAGGTTTTATATCCATTGACTTTTAACTTTACCTTTTATTTTTTATTGTTATGTAGGAATTTTGCTTAATAAATCCCTTTCTTATTTTTTTAAGTGTTTAAAAGTTTTGATTTTCAGATTTAAGTTTTTTATTAGATAAAATAACCAGGTAAGGGTAAATAACTCAGATAAAGGTTTTACTTCTAAATATGATGTAAGAAGGATTATAATTTATAATTTTGTTAATGAATTTACCCATTACCAGTTTGTAAATAATTCATTTATTTTATATTTATTTATGAAACAGCTACTGTCCCATATCAAGTTTATACCTTATATATTCAGTAGATGTGGTCTCTTGTCTATTCTTTCACAACACCCCAGTGGGTTAATTACCACAATTTAAAAGTAGTTTTGGTACATGCTCGTCTTGTTCACCTTTCAAAATTGCTTAGCCCTTCTCAAATAAATATGCTGAGAAGTTTTATTGGAATTGTGTAAATTTTTTGGCTTCTTTTGAAAATTGTGTAGTGTTATGAAATAAGTATGCTAATCTGTGAACATGCCATATTTAGCCATTAAGTAGGTCCTTTTTACATCTTTAATAAAGTGTGTATATTTTATTTCTTTTTTTTTTCAATTGTGCTTTAGTTTCTGGGGTACATGTGCAGATCATGCAGGATTGTTGCATAGGTACATACATGGCAAGGTTGTTTGCTGCCTTCATCCCCCCGTCACCTATATCTGGTATTTCTCCCCTCATTATCCCTCCCCACCCTCCCCACCCTCACACACGAATAACTTCCAAGTACTCTTAGATTTATTCGTAGATAACACATTTATTAACTCTTCAAAATGGAATTTTTTAATTCAAATTCATTTTCTAATTATTTTTACTCATATAGAGGGATTTTTAAATTTGTTGCTTATGCTATTTTCTTGCACTCTATTTAGTTCATATAGCATGTAGGGCCTCTTGGCTTGTAAATAGAGATAATTATGTTATCTCTAAAGTATGAAGTGTACTAGTTTGCTAGGACTGCTGTAATAAAGTACCTAAGACTGGGTGACTTCAGTAACAACAATACATTTTCTCACAGTTTTGGAGGCTAGAAGTAAAAAGAAAAGTCTCAAAAAATTCATTTCTTTTGCGGCTTCTCTCTCTTTGGCTTATAGGTGGCTATCTTCTTCATCCTGTGTTTCCATCCCATGATCTTTGTGCTGCTCATGTCTATATCTTAATTTCCTCTTCATAAAAGAACACAGTTTATATTGGATTAGGGTCCTCCCTAATAACTGCATTTTAATTTGGTTACTTCTTTAAAGACCATATCTTCAAATACAGTCATAATTTGAAGAGCTAGGAATCAAATTCTAGTGGAACACAATTCAGCCCATAACTGACGGTATCTACTCAGTGTTTATTTCCTAGCTTTCTTTTGTTATGGTATGCTAGTCCATTATTTAAATATTAAAAGCATAGGACAGAATACACTATAGTTATTTCAACCAAGTAAGTATTTATTAAGGGTTGTAGATATTAATAGAATATCTACAAACAAACATTAGACACAAACATTAAACAATTAAAGCAAGACACAAACATTAGAACAATATTTCAGACAGTACTTTAAAATGATTCTTTTAGATGTAAGCTGTCTTGGAACAGTTAGAAATGATGAAATCGGGATACTGCTCCTCCAACTGGTGACTTCTTCAGAATTTTCCTTCTTACCATGAGTCTTGTAACGATTATTGTTGTTTAGAATCCTATAAGGATTTGTATAAAACTCCATGTAAATATCCTGATTCAGCAGAACCATGTGGAAACTTAGCTGTAAAGGAGACTGAGAAATAATGAATTTAACTGTTCAGCTTAGCATAATACGAAAGCTGTTAGACAATGCTACAGCATTTCTGCATAATAATACCCACATACACTTATGTACACTTACATATACTCTTGTATGTACATAATTTTATTAAAAAACTTGTTACTTAGTTTTGTGTGCTTTGTACACAACACAGAGCTGAAAGGTTGTATTTTTTTAAATCATGGGTGAGTTAATCTCTTTGCATTTTTGTTGTTTATATATTTGACTTATTACTAGCATCTTATATTGTTCTGCTTACAATTTGAAAAACTTTGATTATATTTCCTTTTTCCTTATTGTATCTCTTAATCTTTTCTTATTTTCTTCCTTTCCACTTGTGGGTGTATTTAATAAATTTATTTAGAGTTTACATTTGCAATGCTTACTAAATGTATTTTATAAAATACTTATATATATGTTTATATAAAATAGCCTTTTAAGATATAATTTGATTGAATATTTTTATCTGCTATCTGATAGGACGTAGAATTGAGTCTATTGTGATCATTAGTTGAAGTCATGAACACAGACACACATAGATACCTTATTGTTTTTGTCAAGGGTTTTATACTTCATCTTCTTTAAATACAAACAATTTACAATTAATGCTAACTATTTTTATTGATATGGAATATACAAGCAAGATATTTCACATACTGACTTACAGCAAACAACAGAGTGGTGCTACTAACATCCAGAATAGGTAGCATATCCTTTCTGCTTCTTTTTTTTTTTTTTGAGATGGAGTCTCTCTGTGTTGCCCAAGTTGGAGTGCAGTGGCGCATTCTCAGGTCACTGCTGCCTCCTGGGTTCAAGTGATTCTCCTGCCTCAGCCTCCTAAGTAGCTGAGATTACAGGTTAGCCACCATACCTGGCTAATTTTTTATATTTTTTGTTAGAGATGGGGTTTCACCATGTTGGCCAGGCTGGTCTTGAACTCCTGACCTCAAGTGATCCTCTTGCCTCGGCCTCCCAAAGTGCTGGGATTACAGTCATAAGCCACTGCACCCAGCCCTTTCCAGCCTCTTTAAATAACTGCTGTGGAATACACTTTCCTTTGAAAATCTAAATACATAGCCACTATTAAAATTTACTTAGCTTTTTATTTGTTTCTGACTTATAAACCATATCAAGTTTTAAAATTGAATATAATAGGTAGACACATTTTCTTTATTTTTCTTTCATTATTTTATTTAACTATTATAAAGTTGCTGGATTTTTAAAAATCTCCAGAATTGTATTATTATGATAGAAAGAATAGAAAGAAATGAATATAGAATAGAATAGAATAGAATAGAATAGAATAGAATAGAAAGAGGGATGGAAATGTGTTCTTTATCTATAATTCTGTGAGGCTATATTAACAAAAGCATGCTTTTCAGTTTTTAAAGAGATAATATGATAATTCATTTCATTTTATAATATATCACTCTAACACTTTCCTAGGTTTTATATGAGTTTCTCTATAAATTTTAATGATGTTTTTTCTATTAATAGCATTTTATTTTACACATTAATATTCTTCCTTTTTCTGAAGCACTTTCTTCTATTCTTATGTGTCATTTTTACATACCCAGTAGTTGTTAACAATTATTATATTTTTAAAAAGTCAAATCTCATTTTGAATGCTCATCTGTCTTAATCTTCTCATGAATCATAGATTCATATGAAGAGATACAGTATAACTGTGGCAGACATGCTAATTTTATTTTTAATATCTTTTACTCTTCCTCATTATTAGGAGACTGATGACTTTTTAGGTGTAACACTCTGCCCTGGTCCAAGGCAATTACATTATCATTGTTTGTCAAGCCAACCATAGCAGTCTTTTTCTCCTCTGCTGGGGACTAAATTTCTCATACTCCTTGGCATCAGAGGTGTCCTAAGACCCAGTTCTAATCAATTACTCCCAAGGGAAAGTGTGTGGAGGCTTTGAGTTAACTTTTTGCTTTCCTAATGAAAGGAATAAACATGGCTGGTTCTACCTCCCTTTTTTTTCCCCCCAGGTTTCTTATATTGCCCAGAGCAGCAGCAGCCAACATTTAACAATAAACTAACAGTCTTAAAAATGGAAAGAATAATTAGTAGATCAGCTGTGCTTTCAACACAGGTCATCAAATCCCAAAGGGTGCCCATTCCAATCTGCTATTTTGCCTACAGCATGGCTATTCTCCAGACTATTTATTTTAAAATCTGAGTACTAGTTTCGTCATCTAATGTGATGAAAATGTGAATAATGTAAGGTATTCTGTAAACTATGTAGGCTTATTGTGAAGATGAAATTCCATATGTGGATGTATGTTTTACACTTCAAAGTACTATGAAATGCTAGTTTTCATAATCAAAATTGTTAAATTCAAATCGATGATACTTACTTACCTTTAAAAATATAGCATGAGTAATTTCACAGCTAATCCCAACTAAATGTCTTCTCCAGCTTTCTAGATGTCATCTAACCAGTTATATTCTCACTGATGCAGCAGCATATTCAAAGAGACAGAGAAGGATTGACATGATGCTGATGAAGTTTAAACTTCAGCGTCCCTGTTGAATGGGCCCTCAGAGTGCTGAGAGTCCTTGGGAGTCCATGTTCTAGCTGGGGGGAAACATGCGGAAGCCTTTCTCTGTAAGCATTTGTGGCAAAGATATCTCGAAAGAAAGAGAACCAGTTAACTGAATCATTTTGAAATAAATACTTACCTTTGCACTAATTTTGTATTCATTTACACTCTTTTCCTCATTTTCTTAAAGTAGACCTCCCAAATTGTATGAGTTTCCAACTCCAGTAATCATGAGTCTGCCTTGATACAAGGGAAGGCTTGTAAAAGTACTTCTTAGTTTGTACTCTCCACTGTGCAAGTTTTCAATCTATAAAACTCCTGATCTTTAAAAATGAAAAATAATGAAACTTGCAGGTTTCATTTTGTGTATATATATAAATATATATTTATATATATATAAATATATATATATATATATATTTATATATATATACCATGAGTATATATTCATTGGCATATATAGTTTTGTCCAAATTAACCTCTCTTATGGCTTTATCAAATACTTATATTTAATCAGATTCTTTAACAGTTATAAAGAAATAAAATGTATTATTTCTGGTGACATGTGCAGATTATCACAGGAATAGCAAGTAAATTAAGTCATCAGTATTTATAACATCTTAACTCAGGCTTAGAATTAGTACTTGGAAATGCTGTGAGAAGGCCTACCAGGAAGAAGAAGTTAACTAAGATTATGTCAGCCTAATATCTTGCTTTCAAAACTTGATGTTGGTTTTAAATAGGATCATGTAAGACATGTTGTGCTTTCTATTGTATTATGATTCTATGAATAATGGGTGTATCTCACATATTAGAGTATTCATAAGTATTCATCTATTATTTTAGTGTGTCAAGATACAAGTGTTGAGTAATTGAAGTATTTAACTCCTACTAACCAAAATAATAATTTAGGCTTATAATCAAAATGAGGCTTTATTTACTGTGAGAAATATTACTTATAGAAAAAGAATACACAAATTTTCTTCCTTGTACAATAAGTCTGTGAATTTCCATATGAAAGATTGTTTAGTGATCTTGGAATAAGCATAAAGTGATATTATGACCTCTTTCATGGAAGAGTTTATTATGACCACACTGATAATTTCCTTTAGTAATGATTTCATTTATTTATTTTGCATGTATTTATTTTGATTACATGATTTAAAATATTCTAAGGAATACGAATGAGAAGAAAAAACAAAATAAAACAAAGCACAGAACTGGCATTATGAAAAAGCTATGTCCCTTAAAGGAGTCTTTAGTCATACTAGCAAGATTCCTTCATTCTCTAATGAAAATACTAGATAAAGGCAGCAAATTCTTAATCTCTGGTGTTCATATAGATGTTACATTTACTTTGGGCATTTTTTTAAGTATAATAATACCATTTGTTAGGCTACATTATTCTAAATTTAGGTCATTCTGCATAATCTTATTCTTGCCTGAATTCTAGAATTCCGTATTTTGCAAATTTTTCACTTTCTAGGGCAAGGAAGTTTCATTTTCATTACAGTTACCCAAATTTGCCATTATCTTTTGATTATTGAATTTATTTCTTTTTTGTTTTCCCAATTAAGACATGAACTTCTTTGTTTTATTCAGCATCTAGAAGCATGGCATCTAAAAGCCATTCTGTACATATTCAGTCATGAATGAAGAAAGAAATACATAGCATATACTTTTTAAAATTTTTTCTAGCAATCTTATCATGTGGGAGGTAGTTTGTTTTTTAAAATACCTTCTTGATGAAGAGCAATAGTTAGCATATACCATTTATATGCTACCTTGACAGAAGTACTTTTATTTTTTAATTTTCTAATTTATGATGAGCACTTTACAATGATGTATTAGCTATTCACTGTTCTCTTCTCTTCTCTTCTCTTCTCTTCTCTTCTCTTCTCTTCTCTTCTCTTCTATTCTCTTCTTTTTTGAGATGAAGTCGTGCGCTGATGCCCAGGCTGGAGTGCAATAGCTCACTCTTGTCTCATTGCAACCTCCACCTTCCAGGTTTAAGTGATTCGTCTGCCTCAGCCTCTCAAGTAGCTGGCATTATAGGCACCTGCCACCAGGCCTGGCTAACTCTGTATTTTTGGTGGAGATGGGGTTTCACTCTCCTGGCCAGGATGATCTCAAACTCCTTACCTTGTGATAGGCCTGCCTGGTTAGGAAGAAAAGAATCATGAATAATGATGTATATTTCTTACATGTATGAAGACTTTTATATTGTCCAGAGGAGTTGAAATGAGATGAAATAATGTACACTTCAATTTAATCTTTATTGTTCAAAACATTCTCAATTCTAAGCCATTTTCTCTTTAAATTTAATTTAATTTTGGATTCAGTAGGTACATGTACAGGTTTGTTACATGGATATATTATGTAATGGTGGAGTGTAAGCTCTTACTGTACCTGTTACCCAAATAGGGAACATAATACCCAACAGGTAATTTTTCAGCCCTCTCCTCTTCCCAACCCCCACTCCTTGGAGCCCCCAGTGTCTATTGTCTCCATTTCCATATTCATGTGTATCCGTTGTTTAGCTCCCATTTGTTAAGTGGGAGCATGCTGTGTTTTATTTTCTGTTTCTGAGTTATTTCTCTTAGGATAATGGCCTCCCGTTTCATCCATGTTGCTGCAGTCATAAACAAGAATGAAATCATATCATTTGCAACAACATGGTGTATATATACCAAATTTTTTAAATTCAGTTTTCCCTTAATTGACACTTAAGTTGATTCCATGACTTTGCTATCATTTTCTTTGTATTTCTTTTTTTCCACACTAGTTCCACATTAGATGTGAGTTACATATGTTTAGTCAATTTAAGTTTATTTTGCCTAGTAAGAGAGAAATGTGTGCTTTTCCCTCAGGGTGAGAAAAAAAACTAAAATTTACAAAACAGAAAATAATAAAATGATATTTTTAATTTTTATGGCTAGTCATCTCAAGAAAAATTGGTGAAAAATGTTGAGCATTTTAGTATTGTTATTCTCACATATATTGAATATTCTAAGGTGATTTGGGCTTATGATTGCTGTAGATCTATTGAGTTTTCAAATTTTTCATACAGTAATGACTCAAATAATATTTAAAGTACAGGAGTCACACCTTTAAGAGCAGTCACCCATGAAGGATTAAGAGTTTTAAAATTATTTGCACATATGGTAATGAATGTTGGAGATTTGTTAGTATTTCCAAATATAGTTCTTCAGTTGATACTCAAAAAGTAATTAAATTAAATTAGGTCATGCATTAAGCAGCCATAAATGTTGCAATGGGTGACTAGAAACAATAAATAATCACATATAATGGAGGTTTTAATAGTGGAGTGTATCAAATAGTGAGGAATCATTTAGATGAAGACCACAATGAAGTTAAGGCAGAATTTGTATATTTCTAAAATAATTTTATAGATCAACATTTTATTAAGTGTGATAGTATTTGGAAAAGATAGTGGTGAAGCCATATCCATGGTCCGTTAGGCTCTGCTGTATAGTTGGCCCTCCATATCTGTGAGGTCCACATCCACAATTAAACCAATTGTAAATAAAAAAGTATTAATAAACTGAAAAATACAGCAATAAAAATAATACAAATTCTAAAACATAGTATAGCAAATATTAACAGAGCATTTACATTATATTAGGTATCATAAGTAACCTATAGAGGATTTAAAGTATAAGGGAATGTATTAGTCTGTTCTCACATTGCTATAAAGATACCTGAGCCTGGGTAATTTACAAAGAAAAGATGTTTAATTGGCTCATGGTTCTGTGGGCTGTATAGGAAGCATGGCAGCATCTGCTTCTGGGGAGGCTTCAGGGAGCTTTACTCATGGCAGAAGGCAAAGTGGGAGAAGGTGTCTTACATGGCAGGAGGGGGATGAAGAGAGAGATGGGGGAGATGCTACACACTTCTAAAACAACCAGACCTTCTGACAACTCACTAACTCACTATCATGAGAACAGGGAGAACAGCACCCAGGGGATGGGGCTAAACATTCGTGAAAACCTAGCCCATGATCCAATCACCTCCCACCAGGCCCCGCCTCCAACACCAGGGGTTAAAATTCAACATGAGATTTGGGCAGGGACATATATCCAAACCATATTAGGGAGGATTTGCATGGGTCATAGGCAATTTTCACATCATTTTGTGTAAGGAACTTGTGGTATATGTGGGGGATTGATTCCAGAACCACCACAGATACCAAAATCTGAGTATCTGTGGTGGTTCTGGAATCAATCCCCCACATATACTAAAAGACAACTGTACTCTATAATCTAAGAGTTTAAGAAGTGTGAAAACCATATAACCTTTTATAACAAGGTGGGGACTTTAGAGAAGCCCTTCTAGTATTCAGACGCATTTTTATCTTACTTGTATTAATACAAGTATGTTAATTGCATGTCAATCATTAAAATTTCTATTAAAATTATAAAAATACATGCCTAACTTATTTAAAAAGATACTTGAGTTTATTTAATCTCCAAAATTAAGTAATTCATAGATAAATTTTACAAAAGTAACATTTCAAGATGCAAGAACAGAATGAAAGCTAAATCTAGAACATAATTTGACTCGTGGAATAGAGAGCTGCCTTCTTGTTAAAAATCTGTGTGGATATGTAGGCTTTTCAATAGACACCTCAAATTTATGTGTTGAATTATGTCTACATGAAATAGTCACTCAGTGTGGTAGGTAGTCACCCCCACTAAACGTGTATGCCCTAGTCCCTGGAAACAGCAAAGGTGATGTCTTAAATGGATGACAAAAGAAATTTTGTAAATGTGAGGAAACTAAAGACCTTGAGATGAGGTGATTATCCTGGATTATCCAAGTGAGCCCAGTGTAATCACAAGGATCCTTGAAAGATGGAAAAGGGAAGCAGAAAAGTCAGAGAAGAAAATGTCATGATGAAGCCGAGTGTAGAGGCAGAGATATTAGTTGCTGCTGCACATCTGGCTTTGAAGATGGAGAATGAGGTCATGAGCTAAGGAATGTAGTTGGCTTCTAGAAGGTAGAAAAGCCAAAGTAATGAGCTCTCCCCTAGAGCCTCAAGGAAGAAGACATACTTAATGACTCACTTCAGTCTTCTCACCTCAGGAACTGTAAAATTTTTATTCGTTTTAAGATATTAAGTTTGTGGTAATTTTTTAAAGCAACAATAGGAAAGTAGTATACTGGATAATTTACCTGGGACAATATAAAATAAAAAATTCTTTCAAGAGTTTAAATTATACTCGTGGACAAAGTGATATGTTTAAAATAATGGTATTACTGAATTTAAGGCAACATTTTCCTTTGCATCATTTATTTTAAATTTCTGAGATTTTGTTTGTTTAAATCAATAATAGAGATTAAAGTTTTTCCATGCTTTCCATTTAGATGACTTATAAAATTTACTTTCCTTTATTTTTTCCTACTTTTTTCTTTCCTACTTTCCTTTTTCTTCTTGTCTGATACATCAATTCTGCCACTGGAACTGCAGCAACCACTTTGAGACATGATAAAAACATAAGGATGAGTGAGTCATGCTAGAAATATTAGAAGAGGAAGACACAGGGAACATGGGATACTAATGATACTCTGGTGTTACTATATAGCCCTGGGCCACCTCTTTCTGAAGTTCAGTTACTGTAAAGAACATAAACAAAAATATAAGTAAACTGCCACTTGTTAAATCCCTCTTTTTTTCTTATCAGGCAAATTCACACCTATCATACCAATTATAAAATCCGTCATACATTTTTCTAGTTACTTTTTGATACTAGTTTTCATGCTAAATTATAAATTACTTGCTAAATTCCATGTTTGATTTTTCTTAAGCTTTTTAAAAAATTACTATCTCCTAGACCCTAACTCACTGTATGGAGTAGAAACTCCATATTAGTGCTATTATTTGCATAAATCACTAAACTTCTCTAAATTTAAATTTTCCTTAATAGAAATGATATTATGAAATATAGTTCATAGATTGCTAAAACTAAATAAGATATGTATATGAACTTTGGAAAAAGTAGAAACTACCATAATAAAGAAGATATTAAGAATAAAAAAAGTAGATATATTAAGCAACTGCTACCAGTAAGGGCAAGATGCTTTGATCTCATCATCTAGTTCAAGTTTGTGTAACTTTCACAAGTCTGTATTACAGGTTATTTTATTTTTACTTACAAATGAAAAAAGAAATCAGGAAGAATAAATAGCTTCCCCAAGACCACACATCTAGTACGAAGTTAGAGTATTGGATTTGAACCTCACATTGAATCTAATGTTTATATACAGTCTATGGTATAATGTTAAGTACAACCAGTACACATTACTACATACTCCTTAGTATATAATTCTCAATTTAAATTAAATTAAGTGACAAATTAATTAAAAGAAATAATCAGCTTGTATTTGCTTTCAGTAGTATTTACATTTATTATTCATTTTTGTATAATAAAAATTTACCCTAAATATTTAAATAAATTCCTGATCTTTAGATGATGATTTTTTTTTTACCTAAAAGATGGTTTCAAGACTCTCCTTAAATAATTATTTATTCTCTAAGTAATTGTCTTATATTTACAAAGTCTATAAAATCCATGCAATTTTAAAATACAACTATGATAAAGGGTTAATGTGAATCCAAAAATATAATCTTGATTACTGTCTGCATGCAGACTCATTTGATACAGGAAGAATTCAAATGAGAAGTTCATCTCCTTCATTTGTCACATCAGTAGTTACTTTGGCTAATCTTATTGTAGGTGTAGCCAGGTAACTGGCACCTCCAGATTTGCCCAGATAATCCTATTAAAGTCAGTAAAGGTTATAATGTGTATCTCTACTCACCATTTTTACAGTTTGGAAATAGGAGATAATGCATCATAAACAATCTACCAGAAAATATATACTAAAAAAAAGAATATAATAGAATTGCAATTTATTATGTTTCTTTACTTATCAGCTTTCTGCACGTGGTTGATTTAAAACCTTGTAAAAGAGTCATAATAATATTTATAATTTTTCTTGCTAGAAATGAAAGCCTTTTGAGCCCTGGCAGGTTAAAATATAAAATATGTTAAAACAGTTTTGCTATTCAATGAAATACAATGTGACAGGATATTCTGACTCAAGCAGGTGACCATTTTCAGGGAGATAAAAGCTGACACTGATAACAAAATGTTTGTATTAGTGGTTTGTAATGTAAGTGTCCATGCATAATTTTGATATTTATCTAGTTATGAGGAAATATATTGTACTTCCATATTTGACATATGTTCAAGGTGAAAAATATCTTTTTAGAATACAATGTTTGGGGCCCAGTAAAAGGGAAAGAAATCAAGTTTGTTGTTATAGTCAGTACATAGGTAACAGCAAATTTAGCAAACAATTTTAACTACTCAGTTTTAATGTATGCATTGTATCTTATTAAAATAAAAGCATTATTTTTGTGAGTATTTGGAAAATACGAGGTTTGTAGTAATTCTCACATTGGTTGCAGTTGAATTTTTTAAAAATGTAAATTCATAAACCACATGCAATTGCCATAATTTCTCACTTTTCTTATATATCTCTTGAAACTGCCCCAAATCAGAAACAATCTGGTTACCTTATATTCATTCAAATCTTTTATTATCATTAATATTATTACTTACATTCTTGTAAAGTAGATGATAATAAAGATAACAAAGGGCACACTGAAGAGGAAAAATATACAATCTTTTACCATAGAATAACCAATTATTAAGTAATTACATAAATTATTTGGTTGAAATGTTCCCCATAGCATAAATTTATTTTTAAAAGTACTATTTTCAGGACAGATTATCTAAATGGTATTATGTTACTTATGTACATAAATATATTCATTTAAAATCATCAGACTTGTGAGCATTTAAGATACAGGTTTTAATCAGTGTCTTTAGAATAGAAAGTAATTTATCTAAATTAAGACTAAGATTAAAACAACCTTAATTTAAATATCTAACTTTCAAAATGAGGTAAGTGAAAAAACAAGAAACAAAGAATTTCTTATGGCCACCCTTGCCATGTCACAAAACACAGAAATAATAATGAAAAAAAAAAGGGCGGAAACATTGTACTGTGTAATAGAAATATGCTACCTTGGAGTACAGGTGTTTCATGATACAGTTTCTGTAACCCCTACACCACTGAGAGAAGAGGCAGCTCCTTAACTCATATCCAAATAAGAATTCTCACTATACATGGTCATCACAACCACACAAGAGACTTTCAAAAAGAACTTTAGAACCATGTCCTTGGGAGTTTTCTCCTACTTCTTGGGTTTACATCAGCTGGTACTGCAAGAGAGAACAGATGTCCTATAACCAAGTGGACATGGTTGAAAATAATAGATATTAAAAATAGTGAAGTAGATGTTCAGTTAATATTTGTCGATAATGGACAATATCAAAAACAAACAAGCAAACAAACCCACCCAAGGTGGAAGTACTTGTTCTGCCAATATCAAGACTTTTTATAAAGCCACACTGTATACTACACTGCCATACTGATGCAGGAAACAGGTATTCAATTTAACAGTATTGCACACAGAAACAGATCCATATATACTTGAAGATATGACAGAGCTGGTATTCATAAAAATGGAGAAAGGTTAGGTATTTTAATAAATCACACAGGGAGGGAATTATAAAATGAAAATGAGTCCCTATTCCAGTCCATAAAAATAGATCACTTTCATGTAAATTGATTACCCTATTGTCATAGGCAAAATATAGTGTTTAAAAGGTATCATAGTATATTATCTTTATGAAACCATGATGGTGAAAGAGTTCTTAAACACTAATTTTAAAGAAAAATATAGACAGTGTATTGAAATTAAGAATTCAATTAATCACAAGATACTAAAAAGAGAACAAATACGTGATGTTGAGTTACAAGCCACAGCATGGGAGTAAATAAACTACAGTCTGTAAGAAGATAGTTTCAACACTTATATAACCACTTGTACTAGTTCATTCTCACACAGCTATAAGGAAATATCCAAGACTGGGTAATTAATAAATAAAAGAGGTTTAACTGACTCACAGCTCTGCATGGCTGGGAAGGACTCAGGAAACTTACAATCATGGCAGAAGGCACCTCTGCACAAGGCAGCAGGAGAGAGAATGAGTGCAAGCAGGGGAAATGCCAGACACGAATAAAAACATCAGATCTTGTGAGAACTCATTCACTATCACAGGAACAGCATGGGGGAAGCAGCCCCCATAATGCAATTACCTCCACCTGGTCTTACCCTTGACATGTGGGGATTATGGGAATTACAATTGAAGGTGAAATTTGGGAAGGACACAGAACCAAACCATATCACTAATAAATGACAGGCAAATATAGAAACAAGAATACATGAATCAATTAAAAAGAGACTCTATATAAATAGGCAAATGACATGAAAAGTTACTATAAAAAGAGTAAATTAGAACTAGCCAATGATCCTGTTAGAATGATGTCATTATATCCAAGGAATTCAAAAGAAAAATATTAATGTAATCACAGTAGATACATTATAGATTTTCAAAAATAACAATATTTGATAATACCACGTGAGTTGATAGAGCAAACACATCTCTTATTTTCTGTGATATATTGGCACAATTTCTTGGACTAAAATGTAACATTATCTAGGTAAGTTAAAGAAATCCAAACCTATGGCAATAATTCCACTCTTAAGTAAACATTTTAAAGAAACTCATATATTTATGCAGTAATTCATACCAAAATTTCTGTAGTGCATACAAACTCAAAAATATATAATGCTTATATACATTAAAATTGTTTTAAAAATGTGTTATCTTCATCTAATGGAATGCTATTTAGCAATGAAGAATGAACAAATTCCAGCTGCAGTTAATAATTATGAAAAATCACAAATAATATTAAGGAAAATGTGAGACAAAAAACAGATACTTTAAAGTTACTGTTCTTGGATGTGTCTGTAGTGGGTAAAACTATCATTGAGAGTAAGAAAATGACTATCATGATTGGAAAGAGAGGGGTTACTTCCAGAGAGAGGTGCACCTTTATTCCACCCTCTTCAATACAATTCTCAAGTTTTTTTTTTTCCTCTTTCTAGTCCTTGCTCCGTTACTGCAACTTTGAAGTAAATAATCTCTAAACTTTTATCTGTATTACTGAAACAACATTTTCACTCACACCAGATTTGCCCACCTATTATTCAGTCAATAGAAGTAGCTGGAGGGATTTTTTAAAAAGTGTAAATTCCAAAACTGAGTACAGTGGTTTAGGCCTGTAATCCCTGCTACTCAGGAGGATGAGGCTGGAGTATAACTTGAGCCTAGGAGTTTGAGACCAACTTGGGCAACATAGATCCTATCTCAAAACAAAACAAAACACTGTAAATTCTATAATACACCATTCAAACTTACAGGGCTTCAGTGATTTAAACTTATTAAATTTGCAATCATTATCCTGTTTTCAGAAACTGAATGTCATTATGCTTCTTCCTATATTTTTGATAAGAAGCATATTTTCATTTTAAAAATTTTCATTAGCTGTGTCTGTTAATGAAATTCACTTTGATTTCAAATGGGAAACTGCTTCTTAACATTTAGATCTGAATATGTTTCCTTTTCCCTGAAAATCTAATCTTAGGTAATCAAAATCAATGTATATTAAATTATCTTATTTTTATTTTTTAGATGATTTTTTCATCACTTTTGATTTTTACTTTTGCATTTTATGTATTAGTTTATTGTCTTTTATAGCCCATATCAACTAAAATGAGAGCATGCTGTTTATCTCATTCATTGTTGATTGTGGATTACTAGAACATTGGCAGTTATAAAGTAGATATTTAGTTAATATTTGTTGTTGAGATTTGAATGAATTACTGAATAACTAAATTTTTCACATGGAAACAAATAAGGAAAAGAAAATACAAATGAATTGCATGGGAGAATTTATGTAACATATTTGATAAGGTTTTACAGTTCTTAATATAAAATTTTTCAAAATCCACCAAAATACACTGCTTATTAGGGGAAAAATACCAACAGCAGATGTAGGTAACTATGTAATATTGACAATTTTCAAACTTTACTATAAGTTAATAAGACTTAAAATAAACCTAATATATTGTGCAACAAAGGATCTTTTAAGGTCATTATAATAAAATATTCAAAACCTGTCAGTGTGGAAATAAAATATTACTACCTCCCAAAACAAATAAATGTAACAGTGTATATTAAGAGTTTCTGCAGGTTTACAATTTTTATTAAACAACTACACTTTTATAATTCATATGTGAATATATTTGGCAAAAAATACAGTGTTTGTGCAAAAGTGTTCAGTTCTGTTTTAGTGATAAAACACACACACATACTCATACATTGGGAAAAGTGCCAAGATAAAATGTAGGGTACTAGTTATATAAGTATGTGTTACAACTGCAAATGTTAGTATCATATGACAGTTTGGAAAAAAGGTATTTATTTTGTTTTCCTTATAATGGGAGGGAAAGCCCAGGTATTTTCTGAGACTAAAGAAAAATCAATATGTTCAGATTTTAAGCAATTAAATACCCATTAAATTTTAACCTCATTGCCTTCTTTCAAATATTATACTTTCCAAGAATGTTCTCATAGAAATTAACTCTTAATATTGAGAATCAATTTATCCAGTCTCCAAAATGAATCACATCTCACTTTTATCCATTAATCATCAAGATCAAAATTCAGGATCACTTCTCCATTCAAGTTCTATGTTCACCCTGTTTCAATATTCAGTAGCCATTATACTAATTTATATAATTTATCATTAACAATATAACCTATATGCAATAATAAAAACAGTGACACGTGGGAAAACATTAATTTGTTTTTATGTATGTATATATTCACACACACACATACACACACTTCTAAGATATGTTAAAAATAAAAAAATAGTAAAAGAAAGGATTCTAATTTTTTTCTGCTTATAAAATCTTATGAGTGGTTATGATTTTTCTTCATTTTAACTTAATCCTTCCTTTCTGTTATATAAATTTCAATTGACCAATATTTAAGAACTAATAGTTACTAAGCCTTCATTCTTAAGATGTATGACTCCTGTTGATCATACGTTATGGAGTCAAGAGTGTTTCATTTACTTTTATCACCAGATATGACATAGAAAAGGGCACCATAACTTAAATGATTATGTGATTATGTCTCATTCCTACTTGTCTTTTGCCCCCATTTTTTAGCAGTCATACCATTTCACCTTCATAGTAAAGCTTATTCATGGCAGCAACCGCTTTATTTACACGTGCTTTTCTTGGAGGCAGAAACTGAAACATCAACTTGTAAACTAATGTAATCATGGTAATGTCACTAGTAGAAGAATTTAACCTTTTAGTACTATTACCTCTTTATTACCAGACTTTGAAACTCTAAATGAAAAGCAGATATTTTCAGGTGGATAATTAGGCATAATAGTGAGGCATGACTTTGACAGTTCTCAAAAGAAGATGTACAAATAGCCAATAAACATATGAAAAAATACCCAACATCACTAATGATCAGGGAAATGCAAATCAAAACAACAATATGATGCCATCTTACTCCTGAAAGAATAGCCATGATGAAAAAATAAAAAACAGTAGATGTTGGCGTGGATGTGGCAATCAGAGAACACTTCTACGCTATTGGTGGGAATGTAAACTAGTACAGCCACTATGGAAAACAGCATGGAGATTCCTTAAAGAACTAAAAGTAAAACTACCATTTGATTAAGCAATCCCAGTACTGGGTATCTACCCAGAGGTAAAACAGTCATTCTTTGAAAAAAATACTTGCACACACATTTACAGCAGCACAATTTGCAATTGCAAAATGGTGAAAATAACCCAAATGCCCACAATGAGTGGATAAATAAAATGTGGTATGTATATATATGATTGAATACTACTAAGCCATAAAAAGGAATGAAATAACATCATTTGCAGTGACCAAGATGAGACTGGAGAATAGTATTCTAAGTGAAGTAACTCAAGAAGAGAAAAGCAAACATCTTGTGTTCTCATTGATACGCAGGAGCTAAGCTATGAGGACACAAAGGAATATGATACAATGGACTTTGGAGACATGGGGGGAAGAATGGGAGAGGGGTAAGGGATAAAAGACAACATATATGGTGTAGTATATACTGCTTGGGTGATGGGTGTACCAGGATCTCACAAATCACCACTATAGAACTTACTCATGTAACCAAATACCATCTGTACCCCAATAACTTATGGAAAAATAAAATTAATTAATTAATAAGAAGAAGGAAGTGCATCTGGAGAAGTGTCTGTGTTTAGAGCCACCAATCTAATATGTTTACAATAGTTTACCATTAATTTCTAAGACATAGTCACTTTCTGTATTGTCCAAATAAGAGAATTCACTGCAGATGTGATAAGAATGATGTTTCCTGGATCTTTAAATTATTTCATGCTGTCATTAATTTCTGAGATAATTTCAGATATACATTAGTATTTTCAATCTTGAATTTTGAGTAAAATAAATGTCATTTGTTTTCCCCTTTTGATTGTAATAGATCTTAACCCATGGGTTAGGGCATTAATATTGGGATTATACTAGTTATGTTTACAACTAAAGACCAAGTATCTGAAGAATTAATTATGGGGTTAGTGCAGACAGCCAACAAGTCTTCAGTAAGGCTTTGCTTTGTTTTGTTTTGATTTCTTTTCCTTTTATATTCTGTTTCTCATAAACTTCATGAGGTAGATGACAGTAATTCTTCTTCCCCGAAATTAATATCTCAAAACTGATGTCTAGTAAACTCATCCACACCTGCACATTTCCCTTCTTTAATGATGTATTATGATAATGTATGAAGATACCTTTGGAAGATTAGGAAAAATTTTAAAGTGTAGGTTTTTGTATTATTTTAGTATTATTTTTATATTATTTTAGTATTTCTTTATGTATATATAGGGTCTTCTTTATTTAAAGAGGTCTAAATCAATAGACTGATGCAGTTGGTTAACTGGAAAAAGAAAGATTATGAAAGATTAAAAATTTATTTCTCCCATCAGTCATTTGGTAGGTCAATCATATTATTACATTCTGAGTAAATTATAAGCCCTAAAGATTTTTATTATGACTATTCCCAGTGTACCTTTGGAGTCTGATTATATAACATCTGAAATTTTTAAAAGCACTTTCTATTTGTGGAATCAATTTTATAGCTATTAGTTTATCTATAACTATGTTTTTCTGGAATCTCGCAGATTTTTGTATTAAATTCTGTAATTATTGTTGATTTATAGTTTAAAACTATAATTTGCTTTTTCTGTTATACAATGTTGATTTAAATATTTTAAAATAAAAGTTTATGGTTGGCTTAATTTCATTTTGGCAATTGACCCTAATAGAACATATTTATTTATTCTTTGTAGTTAAGGCTTTTGAGAGTATAAAAATTTAACATACATAAATCTGTTTGCATGTATCGATAGATAGATGTAACTTCCTTATTGTTTGTTTCTTTAACAATTTTCAAGATTTTCATATTAGTTTACAGGGCTTAGTGTGCTCTGAATTTGTAGTGGTTGCCTGCTTCAAATTTATCTTGGATTTTTTGCTCTCCAAACTGAGTGGTCTTTGGTTGATACAGGATTTTAGGTTCAAAATAATTGCTAATAAGAAATTTCCAAATATTCTTTTCTTCAGTGTTTTTATGACATATCTGAGAGGAATTTTAATATATTTTTAATTTCTTTTAAAGTTTGCCAGTTTTATTTTTTGTCTTTTTTTTTTTTTCTGGGGATTTTAAGAATGTTTTTCATGGTGTTTTAAAATTCTGTTACTATATACTGAGTTTTGTAATATACTTAGATTTGTGCTACTCTGCCATTTGAATCTGAATGCAGTCTTTTTTTCATCTCTGGGAAAATTATTTGTATTATATCACTATTTCCTCTTTTCTAAACTTTCTTGTTTCTGATGATGGGAATTCAATTAAATGCATTCTACAACTTCTGTACTCTTACCACATTACCTGTTACTTTGTTACTCACCTTTCCCTACTTTTGTTATTTTGTGCCACAATTTATCTAAAATATGATAACCCTCCACAACTGAACCAAGGCATTTACTCTTCACATTTTACTAATGGAACACATTTTAAGGCCATAAATGTAAGTTTGATTGATTGATTGATTGATTGATTGATTGAAACAGAGTCTTGCTCTGTCAACCAGGCTGGAATGCAGGGGTAGGATCTCCGCTCACTGCAAACTCTGCCTCCCACATTCAAATGATTCTCCTGCCTCAATCTCCAGGGTATCTGGGATTACAGGACTGCACCACCATGCCTGGCTAAATTTTGTACTTTTAGTAGAAATGGGGTTTCACCATGTTGAGGAGGCTGGTCTTGAACTGTTGACCTCAAATAAGTCATCTGCCTCGGCCTCCCAAAGTGCTGGGAATTTAGGCATTAACCACTGCACCAGCCTAAATGTAAGTATTTATTAACTTATATTGAAACTTAAAAAAAGTTTATATATTAATTTTATAAAAATTTGGTTACCTCTTTGAATAAGTTCAGTGTCTACTACTCTGAATATTCATTAGGTTATTATTAAATTTGTATGTATTTGTCTTATTTATTATCCCTTCCAATGTTATTCATCTGATAATTTCAGTGTATCTTTTCTGGTTTGTCCCAAATGTTAATATTTATATTTCTGGTAATCTTTTTATATGGTAATTTTTGTTATTTTTGTTCACCTGTCAAGTGTTAGAGGTTATGCTCAGGTATTCCTCCCTCAGGAGATATTTATGTAGAGGGGTGTGGCAAGAGTGTGTCCTTAATGCTGGTCAGAATGTGCTTGTTCTTTGTATTTTGAGTGTTAATCATTCCCCATCAATTTTGGCGGTTAACAGATTGTCCATCTCTAGTCAGGATTTTAGCGAAATGTCCTTGTTGCTCAAATGGGGGTAGAGAAAAGATTAATATGCTATGGTTTACTAAATAAGTTTCCTCAATAATCCCCTAAGTGGTTGCACCTGGGAACATAATCTTTCTTGTATTTATCTAATTTTTATATGGAGTCATTATGGTACCAAACCCAGACTGCTGAGAATGAAATCTTTCTTGGGTTGTGTGCCGAACTTATATGTTTTGAACTTGTTATTCTATATTTTGAACTTGTTATTCTTGTTATTATAAATTTTGAACTTGTTTTTCAGACTGTGGATCTGACACTGTCAGTTTGTAATGTTTTCTAGGGAGTTTTCATAGCTTGATGTCTGTTGATTGTCTTTTTCAACTTCTAGGAGGTTATCTTCATGCCCTTGAAAAGTCAAACCTCAATGGAGTTTCTTTTCTTGCTTGAAAACTGTGTCAGGCTGGATAGTATAATAATGGGATTCAGGGTAGAGGCTGCCAAACCAGATACACATTAGGTTTGGGCTGGATACACTACTTTGTAACGTTGTGATTTAGGATTGTGGCTTTGGGTCAGAAAATACCAGTCAACTCCTCAAGTACAGACTGACATCAGCCATAGGAGAAATCAGTCATGCCTATGTAATGAAGCCACAACAAAAATTCTGAATGCTTGACTCTCCAGCGAACTTCCTTGGGTGGCAACACTCTCTGCTTATTGTTATGCATCTATGCAGGATCATTCGTTTTAAAATATAGGACAAACTATTGTGAAAAGTATTATACCTCTTTTGTATATTTTGAATAAAGAGCTAACATTTTTCTGAGAGATTTGGAATGAGGTGAATGAATTATAATGGCGAATTATAAAGCCAAGTATTTTGCATTGAACAATTGGAGGCAAGAATGTTCCATTTACTTAAACGGGAAGCTTTGAGTTGATTTAGTTTGGGAGGAAAAAAGTAACTTGGTTTTTGTTAAGATGCATGTGAAGTGTCTATTAACATGACAGAGGAAGTGTTGAAAAGGCAGTTTTATATATCAGTCTAGAGTTTAAGGAAAGTTTCTGCAATTGCTTTTTAAGTCATTATTTTAAAATAGTCTTTAAACTAGGAGGCTGAATGAGTTAACCAAATAGTTTGAAAGAATGCAAATGGTTTAAGAATAAGGTCTCAGTAAATCAACAAAGAAAACTAAGTGAAAATAGGCTGTAAGTCTTAGGGGAAAATTCAGTAGAGTGTGGTTTTCTGGAAGCCAAGTGATGTATTTTAGGAAAAAAAAATGCATGGTCAGTAGCCTCTAGGGTTGCTGATAATTCAAATAAGATGAAGTCTAAGAACTAGCTATTGAATTGGACATAATAAAGGTTATTGCTGATTTTGATAAGTGCAATTTTGTTTGAGTTTTGAAGGTAAAAGTTTGATTGATGAAGGTTATAGAGAATATTATGAGACATATTTAGACAGTGAATATAGATAAATCTTTCAAAGAGATTTTCTGTAAAGAAATGAGCAACAGCTATACATAAAAATATAGAGTCAATACAGTTTTGGTTTTGAATAATGGGATAACTAAAAAATTCTGTGTACATTCAAGAAAATAATCAGCAAGAAGTGCAGGAGAGAGGCAGAAGAATTATGATAACACTAAATTGTGTCTGAATCAGGAAATATGATTATGTATATAAGAATGTTGGATACTCTTAGATAAAAGTAGTATCTTATAAGACAGTTATTCCACAGAATATAATGAAGGCAAATTATATAGGTAACAGGCTGGTGTGTGGGTAGATGTGGATGTAGAATCTAGTTAAAGAACCAGCGGCAGCATAATATACATTATTTCCATGTGCGTATAAAACATTCTCCAGGATAAATAATATGTTAAGCCAGAAAATAAATCTTCACAGATCTAAAACGATTAAAATCAAATCAAGGATCTTTTCTGGCCACAGTGGTATGAAGCTAGAAATCAATAAGGAAATATTCACAAAAGACAAGGAAATTAAACATGTTCCTGAATAACCAACAGGTTAATGAAGAAATTAAAAGGGAAATGAAAAATATATTGAGACAAATGAAAATAAAAACATGGCATACTAAAACGTGGGATGCAGCAAAAGCAGTTCTAAGAGTTCTAAGAGGGTGGTTTATAGTTATAAACTCCTACATCAAAAAAGAAGAAGAAAGAATCTAAATAAAGAACCTAATGTTATACCTCAGGGAACTAGAAAAACAAGAACAAAACTAAGACCAAAGTTAGCAGATGGGAAGAAGTAATAAACAGCAGAACAGCAAGAAGCTAGAAAAACAATTGAAAAGATAAATAAAACCACGAGTTGGTTTTTGAAAGATAAAAAACAATATGAAAACCTTTACCTATACTAACTAAGAAAAGAGAGAAGACTCAAAATCAGAAATGATAGAGGAGACATTAGGTACCATCAAAATACGAAGGATAATATGAAAATACTATGAACAATTATACACCAACAAGTTGGATGACCTAAAGCAAATGAATAAATTCTTAACACCTGCAACTTAGCAAGATTGAGTCATAAACAAATAGAAAATCTGAGCAGATCAATAACGAGGCAGCAGATTTAATCAGTAATAAAATGTCACTTATCCAAGAAAAGTCAAGAACTTAGGGTTTCACTGCTGAATTCTACCAAACACTTGAAAAGTAATGCCACTTCTTTTCAAACACTTCCAAAAATTCAAAAAGAGAAAATACTTTCATACTCATTTTAAAACCAGGATTATTGTGATGCCAAACCCAGACAAAGATATTATAAGGAAAAAAAAATACAAATAACACTGATGAACATAACCACAAAAAAATACTTAATAAAGTACTAACAAACTGAATTTAACAATACCTTAAAAGGACTATTCATCAGGATAAAGTGGGATGTGTCCCAGGATGCAAGGTGGTTCAACATATGCAAATCTATAAACGTGATATACTACTTTAACAGCCTAAAGGACACAAGCAATATGATCATCTCCATAGATTCAGAGAAAGCATTTGACAAAAATTAACATCCTTTAATGATAAAGTTTCTTAGCAAATAAGGCATAGTGGTTAAGTTACCTTAGCACACTAAAAGCCATTTATGACAAACTAACAGTGTAAATCATACTCAGTGGTGAAAAGTCAAAAGCTTTTTTGCTAAGATCAGCAACAAGACAAGGGTACTCACTCTTTCCAATACCAGTCAACATAGTACTTGAAGTTCTGCCAGAGCAATTTGTCAAGAGAAGGAAATAAAAGGCATCCAGTGAGAAAGGAAGAAGTTAAATTACCTCTGTTTGCAGATGACATGATCTTATCTATATAAAGTCCTAAATATTCTACAAAAAAACTGTTAGAGCTTGTAAACAAATTTAGTAAAGTTGCAAAATATAAAATCAACATACAAAATTCAGTAGCATTTTTATACACTAACAACGAACTATAGAAAAGAAGTCAAGAAAACAATTTTTTTAATAGCTATCAAAAATATGAATAAATTTAATCAAAAAGGTGAAATATCTGTACACTGAAAATTATAAAACATTAGGTGAAAGAAATCTGAGTAGACACAAAAAATGGAAAAATATCCCAAGTTCATGGATTGGAAGAATTAATTTTATTAATATGTCAATTCTACCCAAAGTTATCTAAAGATTCAATGCAATTCCTATCAAACTTCCAATGACATTTCTCACAGAAATAGAAAAAATAAATTCTAAAAATGTTATGGAAACACAAAAGACCCAGAATAGCCAAACCAATCTTGAGCAAAAACAAACCAACCAACCACAAAGCTAGAAGCACCAGACAACATGACTTCAAAATATACTATAAAGCTATAGTAATCAACACAGCATTATATTGGCATAAATAGACAATGAAACAAAATAGAGAGTCCAGAAATAAATCCATGCATTCATGGTCAATTAATCTTCAACAAAAGTGCCAAGAACACACAATGGGAAAATGATAGTCTCTTCTGTGAATAGTGTTTGAGTAACTGGATATCCACATGCAGAAGAATAAAATATGACTCTTATTTAGGTCATTTACAAAAATCAACTCAAAATGGATTAAAGATTTAAATGTTAGAACCAAAAGTATAAAACTACTAAAAGAACCTAGGGAAAAAGCTCCATGATACTGGTCTGACAGTGATATTATGATATAGCCCCAAAAGCAAAGGCAACAAAAGCAGAAATGGGCAAATGGGATTGCATCAAACTAAATAGCTTCTGCACAGCCAAGAAAACAATCAACAGAGTGAAGAGCCAACCTGTGGAATGGGAGAAAATATTTTCACATCATACATTTTGATAAGACT
The DNA here is from genome assembly GCA_963573385.1 of Cacajao melanocephalus. Lineage (NCBI taxonomy): Eukaryota > Metazoa > Chordata > Mammalia > Primates > Pitheciidae > Cacajao > Cacajao melanocephalus. The sequence continues at coordinate 33,281 of CAUYLG010013395.1, forward strand.
TAATATTCAAAATATGGGAGAAAAATTAAACAACTCAATAGTAAGAAAACAAATAACTCAATTAAAAATGTGCAAAGTATCTGAGTATTTTTTCAAAAATATATAATTGTCCAACAGCTATATGAAAAAATGCTCAAAATAATTAATCATCACAAAAATACAAATTAAAATCACAATGAAATATTACTTCAGACATTTTTAAATGGCTATTATCAGAACGATGGGAGATAACAAGTATTGGAGAGGACATGGATGACAGGGAACACTCATACACTGTTGGTGGAAATTTAGCACAACCATTAAGGAAAACATTATGGCAGTTCCTCAAAAATGTAAAAATAAAACTACCATATGAATAAGCAACTTCACTACTGGATATATCCTCAAAGTAAATAAAATCAGTATATTGATAAGCTATCTGCCATCCCATACTTATTGCTTGTTATTCACCGTAGCTAAGATGTGGAATCAAGTTAAGTGTACATCAGTGGATGAACAGATAAAGATACTTGGTTTATATACACAATGGGATACTATTAAACCTTAAAAAAAGGAAGGAAATTCTGTCATTTTTCACAACAGAGATAAATTTGGAGGGCATTATGTTAAGTGGCATAAGCCAGTCACAGAAAGACAAATACTGCATGATCACAGTTATATGAGGAATCTGAGAAATAAAAAAATTATTGAACTCATAGTAACAGAATGGAGTGGTGGTTCCAGGAGCTACTGTCAGTGGGGAAGAGGGCAAGGAAGATGTAAGTCAAGGATGCAATTTTTTAGTAACAAGAAGAATAAACTCTGGAGTCTTAATATACAGCATTTTGACTATAGTCATGGGGACTTTAGTTATTATTACTGTATTGTATACTTGAAATTTGCTGACAGAGTAGATCTCAAGTGTTCATAGCAAATACACACACACACAAAAACAATAGTAGCTAGATGAGGTGGTGGATGTGTTAGCTTGATTGTTGAAATCATTCCAAAATGTATACATATCAAACTGTCATGTTATACATCTTAAATAATATTTTTGAAAACAACCTCACTTTATTTTCTAATATGAGCAATTAAACTGTAAATTTTTTCATTTTTAAAAAACTTGATCATATATTTTATTACAATTCACTTAAAATTTTGTTTCTTTTTCTTTTATTTTATTTTTGTGTTATACTTTAAGTTCTGGGGTACATGTACAGATCTTGTAGGATTGTTACATAGGTATACACATGCCATGGTGGTTTGCTGCATCCATCCCCCCGTCATCTACGTGAGGTATTTCTCCTTATGTTATCCCTCCCTAATCCCTCCACCCACGGCTATCCCTCCCCTAACCCACCCATCCCCCAACAGGCACCAGTGTGTGATGCTCCCCTCCCTGTATCCATGTGTTTTCATTGTTCTACACCCACTTATGAGTGAGAACATGTGGTGTTTGATTTTCTGTTCTTGTGTCATTTTGCTGAGAATAATGGTTTCCAGCTTCATCCATGTCCCTCCAAAGGACATGAACTTATGTTTTTTATGACTGCATAGTATTCCATGGTGTATTTGTGCCACATTTTCTTTATCCAGTCTATCATTGATGGGCATTTGGATTGGTTCTAAGTCTTTGCTATTGTAAACAGGGCCACGATGAATATACATGTGCATGTGTCTTTATAATAGAATGATTTATAACCCTTTGGGTATATATCCAGTAATGGAATTGCTGGGTCTAGTGATATTTCTATTTCTATATCCTTGAAGAATTGCCACATTGTCTTCTACAATGGTTGAACTAATTTACACTCCCACCAAAAGTGTTCCTATTTCTCCACATCCTCTCCAGCATCCCTTGTCTCCAGATTTTTTAATGATCACCATTCTAACTGGCATGAGATGGTATCTCAATATGGTTTCAATTTGCATTTCTTTAATGACCAGTGATAATGAGCTTTTTTTCATATGTTTATTGGCCGCATAAATGTCTTCTTTCGAAAGAAGAAGAGGTTGTTGGTTTTTATCTTGTAAATTTGTTTAAGTTCTTTGTAGATTCTGGATATTAACCCTTTGTCAGATGGGTAGATTGCAAACATTTTTCCCATTCTGTTGGTTGCCTGTTCACTCTAATGATAGTTTCTTTTGCTGTCCAGAAGCTCTTAAGTTTAATTAGATCCCCTTTATCTATTTTGGCTTTTGTTGCCATTGCTCATGGTATTTTAGTCATGAAGTGCTTGCCCATACCTATGTCTTGAATGGTATTGCCTAGATTTTCTTCTAGGATTTTTATTGTGTTAGGTCTTACATTTAAATCTTTAATCCATCTGGAGTTAATTTTTGTATAAGGTGTAAAGAAGGGGTCCAGTTTCATTTTTCTCCATATGGCTAGCCAGTTTTCCCAACACCAACCTTAAATAATTTTTTTGTGGATCAAACCTCAGTAAAGTTGTAAACATAAAACAAAGGAAAAAACGAAAAGAAAATAAATCAGGGCCAGGTATGGTGGCTCAGGCTTGTAATTCCAGCACTTTGGGAGGCTGAGGTGGGTGAATCACCTGATGTCAGGAGTTCGAGACCAACCTGGCCAACATGGTGAAACCTCATCTCTACTAAAATATAAAAACTACCTGGGCATGTTGGTTGGCACCTGTCATCCCAGCTACTCAGGAGGCTGAGACAGGAGAATCATTTGAACCCAGGAGGCAGAGATTGCAGTGATCCAAGATCATACCACTGCACTCCAGTCTGGGTGACAGAGGAAGACTGCGTCTCAAAACAAACAAACAAACAAAAAAGAAAGAAAATGAATAAAAAACATGTATTAAATACAAGTATGGAGAAGAGATACTGAAAATTTGGAAAGAGAAGTTAAAAAGCATATATTTAGAAGAGTGAGAAAATAAATAGAATAAAGAACTAATCCTTGGGTAGCATTAAGAGTACAATTAAGATACAGAAACATAAATTTAAATTGAGATCAGCCACAGTGGCTGCCTCTTTAGCTGCAACCATGTTCAGCTACTTGGATACAGCTAGAGTAGGCAGAGATATTGATTTAACCAGTGCTATTTACTCTGTAAGTAGAGATTGCAAAGTTAAGGAGAAAAAACTATTTGAAAGTATGTAAAAAAAGAATGACTAAGCAAAATAATATAGGGAATTGAGGGTTAATGAAATTGTTGGTGAACCGAATAAACACAAGTAGAAATGACGAAGGGGGTATCACAACTGACCACATAGAAATACAAATAACCAGCAGATTATATTATGAACACCTCTATGCACACAAACTAGAAAATCTAAAAGAAATGGATAAACTCCTGGACACATACACCTTCCCAAGTCTGAACCAGAAACAAATTGAATCTCTGAATAAGCCAATGATGACATCCAGTATTGAATCAGTAATATCTTGCTTACAAATTAAATAAATAAATAAATAAAGCCCAAGACCAGACAGATTCATAGACTAATTCTACCAGATGTATAAGGAGGAACTGGTATCATTTCTACTGAAACTATTCCAAAAAACTGAGTAGGAAAGACTAGTCCCTAATTCATTCTATGAGGCCAGCATCAGCTTGATACCAAAACCAAGCAGAGACATAACAAAAAAGGCAAACATCAGGCCTTGATGGACATCAGTACAAAAGTTTTCAACAAAATATTGCAAATCAAGTTCGGCAACACATCAAAAAGCTTATCCACCATGATCAAGTAGGTTTTATCTTTGAGCTGCAATGTTGGTTCAATGTATGCAAATCAAGAAATGTGATTCATCACATAAATAAAACTAAAGATTAAAACCACATGGTTATCTCCATAGATGCAGAAAAAGCTTTCAATAAATTTCAATATTCTTCATATTAAACATATTTTCAATAAGCTAGGCATCAAAGGAATATACTTCAGAATAATAAGAGGAATCCGTGACAGCCCCACAGCCATCATCCTGAATGACCAAATCCTGGAAGAGTTCTCCTAGAAAACTGGCACAAGACAAAAATTCCCTCTCTCACTACTCCTATTTAACATAGTATTGGAAGATGTGGCCAGGGTAATCAGAAAGAGAAAGAAATAAATGGCATCCAAATAGGAAGAGGGGAAGTTAAATTATCCCTGTTTGCAGATGACATGATCCTATACCTAGAAAACCCATAGACTCAGCCTGAAAGCTTCTTAAGCTAATAAACAACTTCAGCAAAATCTCATGGTACAAAATCAATATGCAAAAATCACTAGCTTTTCTATATACCAACAACATTCAATCTTAGGGCCCAATCAAGAACACAATCCCATTCACAATTTGCACACACACACACACACACACACACCTAGGAATACAGCTAACCAGGGAGGTGAAAGATCTCTATAATGAGAATTATAAAACACTGCTCTAAGAAATCAGAGATGACACAAACAAATTAAAAGATTTTATGTTCATGGAGAGGAAGAATTAATACTATTAAAATGGCCATATTGCCCAAAGCAGTTTAGATTCAATGCTATTGCTATTAAAATACCATTAATATTCTTTACATAATTAGAAAAAATTGTTTTAAAATTCAGATGAAACAAAAAAATGTCCAAATAGCCAAGTCAATACTAAGAAAAAAGAACAAAACTGGAAGTACCTTGCTACCCAACTTCAAACTATACTACAGGGATACAGTAACCAAAACAGCATGGTATTAGTACAAAAACAGACATATAGACCAATGAATGGAAAAGCAAAGGGAGACCAGAAATACGGTGACATATGTACAACTATCTGATCATTGACAACCCTGACAAAAACAAGTAATGGGGAAAAGATTCCCTATTCAATAAATGGTGCTGGGATAACTGGCTAGTCATATGCAGAAGATTGAAACTGGACATTTTTCTTAAACCATATACAAAATTGTCTCTAAATCATTAAATATGTAAAGCCCAAAACTATAAAAACCCTGAAATACAACCTAGGCAATACCATTCTGGACATAGTAACAGGCAAAGATTTCATAAAGACACCAAAAGCAATTGCAACAAAAGTCAAACTTGACAAATCGGACCTAATTCAAGTAAAGAGCTTCTGCACAGCAAAATGAACTATCAACGGAGTGAACAAACAACCTACATAATGGGAGAACACTTTTGTAAACTATGCATCCAACAGAGGTCTAAAATCCAGCATCTATAAGAAACTTAAACAATTTACATGAAAAAAAGAAACAACCCCATTAAAATGTGGGTAAAGGACATTAACAGACATTATTCAAAAGAAGACATGCGGCCAACGAGAATATGTAAAAAATCTCAGCATCACCTATTTTTAGAGAAATGCAAATCCAAACCACAATGAGATACCATCTCCCAACAGTCAGAATGGCTATTATTAAAAAGTCAAAAAAAAAAAAAAAAGATGCTGACAAGGTTTTGGAGAAAAAGGAATGTTTACACACTGTTGATGGGAGTGTAAATTAGTTCAACTATTGTGGAGACAGTGTGGCAAGTCCTCAAAGAGCCAAAACCAGAAATACTATTCAACCTAGGAATGGCATTACTGGGTATGTACCCAAAAGAATATAAATCACTCTATTATAAAGACACATGCCCATATATGTTTATAGCAGCACTATTCACAATAGCAAACACATAGAATCAATCTAAATGCCCCTCAAGGATAAACTGGATAAGGAAAATGTGGTAGAGATACACCATACAATCAATGCTCTGTAGACATAAAGTAAAGAAAAAGTTTATGTCTTTTGTGGGAACATGGATGTAGCTGGAGGCAATTATCCTTACCACACTAATGCAGGAACAGAAAACCAAATACCCCTTGTTCTCACTTATAAGTGGGAGCTAAATTATGAGAACACATGGACACATAGAAAGGAACAACACACACTGGGGCTTACCAGAGGATGACAAGTATGAGGGAGGAGAGGATCAGAAAAAATAACTAATGAGTTTTAGGATGAATGCTTGGACAACAAAATAATCTATACAACAATCCCCCATGATACAGGTTTATCTATGTAAGAAACCTGCACATTTACCCCTGAACTTAAACGATGAAAAACAAACAAATAAAAAAGGCAGTAGATCAATGCACTATGCAATTTGGTAAGTTTGAAGAATTACTGGAATGAGATTACTAGGAGTGAGTGGGAAACATAACGATGTGGAAAGGATAATGGGGATGGTCTGAAATGTGAATTGTGAAAGGCAAATTATTCATTAGATAAGGCCAATAAGACCTAGGGAATGATCTTTGGGATGTGTGACCAAAGCAGAATAATAATAGTATTATTAGAAGATAAAAATTCCTTAGGAATATATGTTTATGTTATTGTCAGCTTTTCTTGACAATTTTTTAGTAGTGATTTATCAGCCCAGATGGTATGTACATTTTTAAAACTTTTGATACATTCTTTTAAATGTGAAAATTTACATTCTCTATGCAGCTATGAATATAATTATTCATCTATATTATATAGTTGACTTTAGGTATTATTATATTTTAATTATTTTCTATTTAAGAGATTACAATACCTCAGTATTTTAATAAACATTTCTTGTGTACACATGGACATCCAGAATGGAATAATAAACATTGGAGACTTGGAAAGGTGGGCACACGGAAGGTGTGTGGGATAAGAAACTACCTCTTGGGTACAATGTTCACTATTTGGTAATGGTTATACTAAAAGTTGAGACTACATAACTATGCAATATATCTATATAACATAGATATATTTTGTATCCCCAATATATACAAAACAAAATTTAAAGTAACAAAATATACACAAAGAAAACTATAATAATAGACACTTTTATTTAGTGATGAGTAGAATCTTATTGTATGTCTATTGTTTATATATTTCATTTGCTAATTTCTAATGAAATACAAGGATTTCATGACACACATTCTTAAACATTGAAACTTTTATGAAGTAATGATCTATAATAAAAGTTCACTGTACCAAAAATATTTTATTCACTATAATGTTATTTTGGATCCTACTTTCCCAGAAAAAAATAACTTCTTCGTTTTACAATAAATGGGTTATTTGCCCTCAGAGTGAGACTTATAATAATAGTAATAGTAATAATAATAAATATCATAGAATAAAGGTGAAAGTTAAAGAAATGAGATGCAAACTTCCTTAAGTTTGTTTATATAAGTTTATGGTTACAAAGACATGACAAATTATCCACTATCAAGTGTAAGGGTAATTTAGATCAAAATTTCATTTTGTTATGCTTTCAATCATGGAATTTTAAAATAAGGCTTTAAATTTAGAAATTATGATTATTACATAGACACCATAATTGAGTGACTTAATTATAGGTGAATAAACTTTGTCAGCATCATAAAGGATGATTTATAAAAATGCAGATCCTGGAACTTCCCAAGACTTCTTGATAGTTCCATGTAATCTGCATTTTTACAAACTCCCCAGGTGACACTTCTATTCACAAAAAGTTTGAGTATCACTGATAACAACATTCTCTGACATATTTGCAAACTTAATTATGTTAGAAATTGTGGGAATATGACAAATAATCTTTTATATCTCTGAGAAGTGCTGTCTACATAAGCACTGTTATTTATTCAAAGGGAAAGTTAAAAATAAAACTATCAGTAAAGCACATATATGATATGCTAGTAAATCTCCATTAACATGAAACAAATATGCCAGATGGTAAATGCCCTACTTACAAAACTTGGGGAATTGACTGATCCCCAAGCAGAGATCCCTGGGAAATAATTTGTGTCACTCAAGGCAACAAACAGATTGATAAATGTCTCAGTGTTCGTGAAAATGATTGGATTTAAACTGAGAAACTTGGACATGTGGCATTATGGACCAGAGAGCTTTTAGTTGATTAAATAAAGTTCTCTCACAAATATTCTGTATCAGAGAGACAAAATAAAAACTGTGCTAAGTGACTTTATTTATGTTACTATAAATTAAGTTTTTAAACTTACATTTTGGATTATGAATTTTACATACATATATTACTTTTTCAGTTATTACAAATGACTAGAGTAAGGAAAGTTTATGTGTTCTAAACTTCTTGTACCTTTAGATATAGCGTTGCAATAATATAATTTAGAAGGTGCATTGTGGCTCAGGCACCCATTTTCGTTATTTTAATTTTAAATGGTGATTGTACATAGCTTTTTTAAAGATTAATTCAAAATTGTAATAACGCATTTTTTAAAGATATGTATAACATACTAGTAAAATGCGATATTAGACAGGAAATGATATTGTCCTAGACACTTAACATAGATTTTCTCATTTACACTTTTAACCTATTTAGAATTTATTCTTCAAGTAAGCCTATTAAAAACTGAGGTTCAAAAAGTTCAAATAATTAAAACCCAAGTTTGTCTAAGTGATTCCAAACCAAAAACTTCTCTTTTATGCTAAAATGTCAGAATATATTGCTGATCAAGATTGTTTTGTATTTCTTTTTATTTAATTTAAATAATATTTACTCTTCTGATTTTAAACTTTTTTTTTTGTAAAAATCTGATAGATAAAAACCACCCACCAGCTATCTAGAGATGATCAATTATAAATTTGTCTGTGTGTGTGTGTATTGTATAGAAAATATTATTTTTTTCTAAGAATCTAGTATGTATCTATGTACATGTCTACATGCATGTACGTTATCTATCATATGCCTTTCTGTTTAGCTGTAGTTCTGGTTTTTTTTGTTTTGCTTTTGGTGTTGTTATTAAGCATTTGTCTTTTTTTTGGGAAACAACCCTAGTTCTTTGAAGAACTGCATATTCTTTTATGTAGAGAGTGGATTTCAAAGAAAGTGTTGTTGTGGGATCCTTGGGGTGTTGCTTTTCTGGTCAAAAACCTCTGTGGCTGGTGGTGCCTTTTCCTGAGTTTCGCTTGGGACCACGGAGCGTGTTCCGCTCACTCGGCCCGTCAGGCTGTGCTCTGCTTATCCTACCAGCCTGGATCTCATGTCTGCCAAGGACAAGCCAGGCATGGAGTAGCAAGGGGTATGTGAGCAAACTAGTGTGGGGTCTGGCCACTGTGCACAGTCAAGCACGCCAGCTGCTGCAGCAGGGCAGGCAGCTCCAGGTGCTGGCAGTGGTGCTAGCTCTCTGTGAGGCTGTGGCTGGACCAGGTAAAACACAAACAGCTTCCATGACTGCCAGTGGGGAGCACGGTGGCACCTGGAAGCTTGGAGATTCCAGGAACTGCAGAGAGCCAAAGAAGGAATCATAGCCCTGCTTGGAGAGCTCCCAGGTCTGGGTTCCCTTCTCTCCTTCTCTTCACCCACAGTGGGGTGAGCAAGAGGAGTGTTTCAGCCCTGTTTGTATTACAGCTCTTTCAGCCATTCTCCAGGTCCAAGTTCTTGTCCTGTGTTCAGGAAGAATGAGATATGCAGACAACTGGAGAGCGATTAAGGTGAAGAGGGGCTTTACTGAGTGACAGAATAGCTGAGAAGAGGACTTGGAGTGGATAGCTCCTCTCTGCAACTGGATGTCACCACCAGTGTTCACATCTGAGCAGAGAGGATGCCCTAGAGTGAGTAGCTGCTCTCTATAGCCTGTTGTCTTGACATCTGCTCAGCTCTGGGCTGAGCCCAGCTTTTATGGGCCTCAGAAGGCAGAAAGTGCATACCGATTGGGTCACGGGTGGCCCTGGGTAAGCCCAGAAAAGGCACAAGTTCCCACTCTGGTCGGTGGGACTGGAAGCCTGGGCCTCAGACTTCAGGTCCTCCCTGGCCTGAAGATGAGGCCTCACTGGGGACTCACCCCCTTCCATCCAGGAACTGGTCTGCCTCCTGCTGCCATTCTTAGTGCCCAGGCTGTAGATGCCAAGGGGTACATGCTGGCTAGTGCTGAATTGCCCTCATGCCTTCATCAGCTTCCCTCCTATGCTCATCTGCACCCACAGTCTGGAGGGGGCTAAGGCGGCAGTGGGCTGGTGTGGCAGCACTGCCCCGAGTGTGGGCACACCAACTTAGCTGTGACAGCCCCTGTGCTCAGCCCGGACTTTGCTCCAATATTGGAGTGGGCACTGACAGCAGGGAAAATCCAAGCAGTGGGAGCAGGTATTTTCCAGCCAGGGAAGCAGGGTTGGGGCTTCCTGGCCCCCAAGAGTGCAGGGATCCCTGTGTCCGCAGAGGCGGTTTGGGCAGCTGCAGCTGCACCTGGGTGGGGGTGGGGCTTCTGCCTGCTCTATGGAGCAGTAGGCCTAGGTCTGCAGCCGACAATCTGGGCTGCTGAAGCTGTGCCTTGGAGGGTGGGGCGCCTGCCTTCTTCATAGAGTGGGAGGCCCAGGTGTCAACTGGTTTGGGCAGCTGCAAGTGCACCCGGGGAGCTCCCGCTCCACCAGCTCGGAAGGGGTGAGGCTCCTACTAGTCCCCTACTCCTGCCACCTCCATGGAGGGTGCAGCTTTAGCCACACCTCTCTGCTGCAGCTAGTATGATGGCAGTGCCTGCTCCAGACGGGCCGCTGCTGCCATCAGTGTCAAGTTCTTACCTGACTACTAATCTAATAATGCTTGATTAGTTCAGGGTTAGGCAACAGATTTCTTGTAATCCTTTCCAAGAATGTTCTCAGAAGGAATTTAGAAGAGTTAACACAGTATTGTGGTAGAACATGTGATATATAAGAAGTAGGAGCTATCAATATGTAGTTGTCCTAGTATATGGAGAAGGACTGTGTGTAGTGGAAGAATGAAGAAACTAGATGCATAAAATGGAGGTTTTATAAATACTAAAATATATACTATGTCAAAATGTATTGTTTTCTAAATTTAATATGTATAATCAACATTTCAATGTCATAAATAACTTGTTTTAAAATTTTATGAGAAAAACTGTGAAAGAACAAACAATAGTAAATACGACTTTAAACATGTCAATTTGAGTATGTAACCTGAAAATTGGCAATTGGCAAAGTCCATCTAAAAATATCAGACCTCTCGTACATCTTTTGATAGAGAGGGAGAAGGACAGAAAGAAGGCAGTCTTTCTTTCCACATCATTCCTATTGGTGACAGAGGTTTCCTACATCATATATCAAAAGTGACAGAAAAGTAGAGCAAACCTATTCCCAGAAAGGATCATTACTCTTCACCTTAAAAACCTTTAGAATGGTTTTATTGATCAGTCTCAATTCAGTGGAGTACAACATTGAAAGATTTTAGTATTCTACCATCTCTGCTTTGATTATTGCCTTGTATAAGTTCTCTTTCCTTTTCTTAATGATAGCTTAATTAAATTTCACTTTCTGGTCATTTTTATTTCATAAAATCTTCGTTCAATTATTTTTAATTTTGTATTTTTTACTAGTTTTATTAATACAGTTTAATTTCCCAAGAGTAAATGCAAATATTATTTTATCAGGCATACTAGATATATTATTATATGTATGTATAAATGCATATTTATGCATATTTATATTTTATTTCTTTATGTTTTTACACAAATGTACTCTACCCTATAATCCCCATGTGCTTTTTAATTTTTTTCTGAGACCAAGTCTTCTCAGTCTGTCACCAAGACTGGAGTGCGGTGGTACAATCTTGGCTCATTGCAACCTCTGCCTCCCGGGCTAAAGCGGTTCTACTGCCTTAGCCTCCTAAGTAGCTGGGAATGCAGCTGGGTGCCACCACCCAGCTAATTTTTGTATTTTCACTAGAGACTGGTTTTGCTATGTTGCCCAGGCTGGTCTCAGGCAGGCTGGTCTTGACTCCTGGTCTCAAGTGATCCACCTGCCTTGGCCTCCCAAAGTTCTGGGATTTCGGGTGTGCTTTTATATTTTGGAATTTTTTTTTTCAAAAGTAAACTAAATAGTTGTTGATTTTACAAGGAGCCAAATTATTCCATTAGTGAATACACCACAATTATTTAACCAGTCTTCTATATTGAATATTTATGTTATTCTAATATTTTACTATTAAAAATAATGTTGCAAGACTGCAACAATCTTGTGCATATATCATTTTATACTTATTAGAATAAATGAGTAGAAAAATATTTTAGAAGCCGTATTTGGAGAATGCTTATTTTTATTTTGACAAACACTACAAAATTGCCCATTATAGATGTCACAGAAATTTACATTCCAACTAGAAATAACCAAACTTCATCTACAACCATACCATGCTGAACATGCCTGATCCTGTCTGATTTTGGAAGCTAAGCCCATCAGTTCTCAGTTGAGAGAGGCGAGTGAGCTTTTTAGTTTCTTTACACCCTTTTCACTCAATTATTTTACGCAACCTCTATGTCTTTGCCAGTATAAGAAAAAATTGTGTGTATATTTTAAATTTTTATCCCTTATCAGAAATTATTATTTCCCATAATTAAGGATCATTAGCATTTCATTTTCTGAAATGGATTATTTATATCTTCTGTTTTATTTTTCTGTTTGGCATTGATTTTTTTTTTCTCAGTGGCCTGTAGGAATTATGTTAAGAATTAGCATTTTTTTGTAGATATTAACTTCACATATTACTATTCTTTTGACTTTGCTTATGACCATTTTTTTCTATGTAGAAAACTTTTAATATACATTTTCACTTATCAATAATTAATTTTATGCTTTTAGAACTTTTGCATTTTGTTTAGGAAGGTGTTTTCCATATTGAGTTGTAAAATAATTAGCCCATGGTTTCTTTTGGCAGGGTAATGATGTACGATTCTTTAATTGAATATGTGGTTTAGGCCAGGCGAGGTGGCTCACGCCTGTAATCCCAGCACTTTGGGAGGCCAAGGTGGGCAGATCACGAGGTCAAGAGATCGAGACCATCCTGGGCAACATGGTGAAACCCCGTCTCTACTAAAAAAATACAAAAATTAGCCAGGTGTGATGGCATGCACCTGTGTCCTAGCTGCTAAGGAGGCTGAGGCGGAAGAATCGCTTGAACCCAGGAGGTGGAGTTTGCAGTTAGCCGAGATTGCGTCACTGCACTCCAGCCTGGTGACAGAGGAAGACTCTGTCTGAAAAAAAAAAAAGTGGTTCATTTGGTATTTATATTTTTATGTGTTAAAAGATTTTTTTTAAATCTTCTAGATGTCTGTTTCTTTAACAATTTTTAAATTTTCCAAATATTTGAAATACTAAGATTTTCATATACTAGTATGGTTATTTTCTTTTAGGGTTTGAAGTATTGTACATTATCTTTACCTCTATTCATGTGCCAGTACATACTGTTTATACAATGATGCTTTGCAGTATATTTTAATATATTTTTCTATAAATTAGGCTGAATATTAGATTTTTTAAAAATAATTTCTCTTTTAACATTTTTATATTTCTATGTGAACTATATAGTGTTTTTGTTTCAAAATATTATACTTGTGTATTTATTTAGATCCCATAAAAATTATAGTTTAGCTTAGAGGAACAGACATATTTTTAAAGTAGTATCAAGGCACTTATGCTTTCCCATTTGTGCAAGTTTGCCTTAAAACTTTTTAAGACTATTTCATGATTTTCTTAATATAGATTATTTTATATCCTACAACTATTTCCCCAAGAAATATTTTTATTCATATTATAAAATACTTCAGCATCTCCTAATATTTATTTAAATATTTTTTAATTGAATATCTTGCCATCTTATTGAAGTTCTTGATGTTTTGATGTTTTTCAGGAATAAAATTATATCATACATTAACTGTACCTTTTTTTTAAATTTGTAGTTACATATACATTTTTTGATGTTTCCCATATTTATCCTTTTGTTTCTCATCCCTCTTAATATGTTTATTATTTTAATTATTTATCTATTTATTTAGAAACAGGGTCTTACTCTGTCATCCAGGCTGGAGTGCAGTGGCATGATCATAGCTCTCTGCCACCTTGAACTCCTGGGCTCAGGCAGTCCTGCTCCCTCACCCTCCTGAGTAGCTGGCATTACAGGCATGTTCCACTGTACCCAGCTCTTCTTCATGTATTTAATGTGCGTTTCATTTTGTTCACATTTTTTATTTCTATTCACAAGACCTTCAGTTCTCTTCGGCTCCTTGATATTTCCCATTATCAGTAAAACTATGTTGATTGAAAATTTATATAATATTTCCCAAACCAGAAATACAAAATTCTTGAAATTCATTTGTTCTTTAGATATCTATAAAGCTACCCCCAAAATGTTAAGAATTACTGTTTTGACCTTCTGAAATCAAAATATTAGAAAATACAGTTTAGTCTGTGAATTAGTTTTGTATCACTGAAATAACAAATTACAATAAACTTAATCTACCTATAATTTACACAAATTTACTATCTTTCATGATGTATGTAGAAGTGCAACATAAGTCTCACTGAACTAAAATTAATGTGGTACAGGGCTGCATTCTCTTCTAGGTGTTCAAGGGGAAAATCCATTTTCTTACCCTTTCCAACTCCTTAGAAAGATCTCTCTCTCTCTCTCTCTCTCTCTCTCTCTCTTTCTCTAACTCAAGTCGACTAGGTTCTCTATTTTTAGATATTCATATGATTATATTGAGCCCAAGTAAATAATTCCAGATAATATTTTGATCTCAAGATCCTAAACGTTGATCATATATGTGAAATGCCTTTTTCCACATTAGGTAAAATATTCCTAAGTTGTAAGGATTAGGAGGTACGTATTTTTGGTGGGGTGGAAAGATGGGGAGGTTGCAGTCATTATCATGTCTTCCCTCCTCTATTTTAAATAACATACTCCAAAATATTTTATGAAATTTTAGACATAAATTATTACATTTAAGTAAATATTCATGTGGACATGATTATAAGGGAATAATAAGGTTACAATTTAATAAATTATCACAGAGAACAAACTACCAGATAATCAGACAGATTGTCTATATTTTGTAAGAACTTCATGGTGACTTTGATCATGATCAATTTCAATTTTCTACATTTGAATTCAATATAAATAACACAATGTAAGTATCTTTGTGCTTGGCATCTATTGGTCAACGTTATGTTTGGAAAATCTATTCATGCTGTATATGTAGCAGTAATTTGTTTATATTCATTGCTATACATTATTCCATTATGTAATTTTATCATAAAGGATTACTTCATTATATTTTTGATAGCTATGTGGATTGTTTCCAGATTCAAGCTATTATGAACAATGCTCCTACAAACATTCTGGTAAAATACTTTTAATATGCATTATTTTACATTTAATTGAATGTATAGTTAGAAATAGAATTTCTGGAAATACAGTAAAGAGTATTTTTAGTTAGTGCACTCATTTTATTGTATAATCTATGCGATTAATGAATAAAAATATAATAGATAAGGATAAATATAAAATAAATGTGATATTGAAAATAGCTGAATACATATCAGAAAAATCCTTGAAATAGTATTTTTTTTTCTATTTTTTAAGAACTGGAAATAGAGAGAGTGGTAGAATTTTGCATAGTTTTACCTACGCAATATACTCACCAAGAGCAGTATACATAATTTAATTAATGACTTCTTATTTACCAATTATAATAATGAATATTTTGCAACAAACTTCTCATCAAACATACCACTTGACAAGTTAGATGAAAGCTTTGCAACTTCAAATTTCTTGTTTAATAAAGATCTAGTTACTGATCAGAATGATGAGAATGCACATGAGTATTATTATATTCAGAACTCAGATACAATGTATGCAACTTTGGATTGCCCTTTAGAACCTGAACACCTTTATATTCATGGATTTGGTAATTTAAACAAGAAAAATCAAATCCCTGGTGCTTTAGTGCTTTATTATATTTATTAGATAATGTTTTTGGAAAATTGCCAAGTCATCATTGTGACAGCCTGGGAGTATTTCCAACAAGACATGATCCAATTCAAAGTAATAATTATGATTTGTCCACTTCTGGGGATCATGACAGAACATTTGTAATTGTATTTTATACCAATATATTGAGAAGTAGAGAAAGAAATTATAGAAACAAAATTTATATTTTAAATTCAAATACAGATATATTTTTGTCATAGCAAAAAGAAAACAGGAAAGATAGGTTTTGTTGTTACAAGATAAGCAGTACTAATGAAGGCTTTTTTGCCTGGAAATACTTACATTCTCAAATACAAAAAAAAAAAAAAAAAGTAAATTACACTTGCATACAAACACTAGAATTGAAAAAAAAGAGAGATTTAATAAATAACATAGAACTAACAATATGAAACACAGATGGATAAATAAAAATCCTTACATACTATTTTTAGGTAAATAAATACTTATAAGCTGTGGTACCCAATATAAGCTAAATATAGAGATAAATATTTTGGCACTAAGAGGACAGTGTTTGTAGAAATCAAAGAATATAATATTTAAATTTCCTACTAGGATGACTGAGCATATGTGATAGATAAAAAACAATAGTAATAAACACAATTTTGAGAATGACAGTATCAAAATGAGGTTATTGGGAAAATAAATAGGTTGATATAATAAATCAGGCAAAATAAGAGAATAATACTCTGAGGTTGGAAAAATAATGCTGAAGAGTTACTATTTATTATATATTGTTGAACTAAAAGAAAGAAAACATGTGAGTAAAAAGTCTCATATATGTCATTGTTTTATACCTGTTTACAGAATTTATATTAACACTTAAATGAATAATAAAGGAGAAAAATAATTTCGTGCATTAATTTAAAATATTGTGGAGGTTAAGCCTGTGAGTGTATGTTGTTAATGGTGTTAACTTTGTAAAGCAATAAGTGTATAATCCAGAAAATTCAGAAGCATTCTTATTGTGATTTTATTTTAATTTGGTCTCTAGGTCTCTGCTTAGAGTCTTAGAGTGTCCATGAGCCTGGATAGCCACTTTCTAGGAGAGACCTGCTCAAGGGAAAGTTAGGTTCAGGTATATGTGTCAGATGAGACAAAATGGGGAGGTAAAAGAAAAATGCATGAAACAGAGGAAGTATATTACTTGAAGATTCCAGAGAGGTTAGGGGCCCTGAATCGTGGCCAGTGGAAGAGGAACAAAAGAGAGAGATCCTGTGGACTATGCTTTATTAAGGCCCATAGATATTATCCCTTAGGCTGTCTTGTTGAATTGGCTAGTTTAAAGAAAACAAGTACAAAGGGCAGCCTTATTTACATGATTTTGGTATTTACTACCAAAATTCGTTTTAGTTTTATCATGGCCAGTAGCTATGGGTATGTTGGGTTTTGGGTCAGTGGGGTAAGGAACAAGCAGGCTATATTGCAAACAACCACAGGGAGAGGGAAAGATTTATTCTGGCCAAAAAAAACAGATTAGGACTAGGTTTTAAATAACTTGTGTCAGGCCTAAAACTGGATGCCAAAGCAGCAACTATATTAAAAGAATTTACAATAATTTTCTGTTTAATAGTATATTTGCTACTATAAGACATGGTCTCAGTTATGCTTGTATCAATCATATATTAAGAACAACTCAAATCAAATATATAATATTTTGGTATCAACACAACAAACATCTTGATTAACATTACATTCAACTGTGCAGTCACTCAGATACATGATGATAATGGCCAATCAGTTTTGTTAAACCAATTAGGTAATTTAATTAAAATATGGTATGCACTTAAGCAACATTTTCCTATAATAAAATCTTATACTCATAATATTTGAAGAAATACAAACTGATTTTTGAATTTTTACTTTTTCCTATTCACATTTATTTGTATGTTTTACTTGATACTAACAATGTTAACAAAAGCTCACAACATAACCAATCAAACCTGGTTGTTGCTATTTATTTTTAGCAAATTAAATTAATTTAAAAGATATTTATTATTCAGTTTTGATACCAAATATGTATTAAATGTATCATATTCAATATATGATTTTGGTGGGGTTTTCTTGAGGCAAGGTCTTGTTGGGTCACTCAGGCTGGAGTGCAGTGACGCAATCATGGTTCACTGAAGCCTCCACCTCCTGGGCTCAAGATATCCTCCACCTCAGCCTCTTGAGTGGCTGGGACTACAGGCTTGTGCCACCCACACTTGGCTAATTTTTTTTGTATATTTTTAGATACCGGCTTTTGCCATGTTGCCCAGGCTGCAATATTCGCTATATAGTATATAATGTTTTAATATTAAAATAAAATTCTCTAAGTAATATTAAGCAGATTTGTTTCTCTAAATGGAAATAAATCACATGTGAGATATCAGCAAATGTGACGTTAGAATTAAATAAAATTAATCATAAAAAGGTAACAAAATTTGAGAGTATGATAGAGAAAATACTTATGAAAAATCCCAAATGTAATACTTACAAAAGATTATTTTCTAGCCATTATAGATCAAAGCATTTTTCTCAATTGATGTGATATTTGAACAAATTGAGCAATATTATGATAATTTAGGTTTATTTGTAATGTACCAACCTCAGAAATAGTTTTTTCTCTCTCCCTGTGGGACAGTTTAACCTCTTAAACTCACAGCCACACATGATGCTGAACAAATTCTCTAATAAAACACACAAAAATTAAGGCTCAGCTTTCTGTGTTTCTCTTCTGAGCTTGATTCCTCATGTTCACACTTTCTTCTTAGCACTTTGATATTTTCAAAGATATATTTTGCACATTTGGTTCCCCTTTTTTAATGGGTGAGTTGTTTGGTAACAAACTATTCAACTGAAAACGGCAGCACATATTCTTAGTGGACATTGAACAAATATCAACACTGAACAAACATCCAGTTCTTCTTCACTCAGACTTTCTATGTTATTTAATCAGTGTGGAGCAGACGGTTGACTCCAGTTTGAACTACTTAATTATCATATTTCATTTTTCTTGATCGGCCTTGATAAAAGAAATATAGTATTTTGATTAGCATCGCAGGTTTCTCAACAAGACTACCTGAGTTTATATCTTGGCTTCTCCTTTTACTCAACATAACCATGACAGGTTGCTTAATTTCTGTCTTATTTTCCTGATATGTTAAAGGAGATAATATTTATCTTAATGTTAAAGATTGTTTTCAGGAGGAAATAAGATTACTTACATAAAGCACTTGGAAGGTTTATATTCTTGATGTTCTTGAGTATTTCAAATCATGTCCTACCATATAAAAAACATTTCAATGTTTACATCAGCAAATGCTTCAGTTTCTCTAGTGATAGAGT
Source organism: Cacajao melanocephalus (assembly GCA_963573385.1). Classification (NCBI taxonomy): domain Eukaryota; kingdom Metazoa; phylum Chordata; class Mammalia; order Primates; family Pitheciidae; genus Cacajao; species Cacajao melanocephalus. Next base: position 52,370 of record CAUYLG010013395.1, read on the forward strand.
TCTTTACTGCTTAGAAAGATGGTCTCATTCAATATGTGCTTCAAAATGTACATCTCATGTACAACTAATCTGAATGATCATTTACTGTTGTATTTCATGGACTCCCTACGGTTTACGTAAAAGAATATTTAAAATCTTGTGTGTGTGAACAAATATACATTACATTTTTGTAGGAAGGTATTGCAGCATTTATCAAATATCTGGTTGCAAACTGAACTGAGTGTTCCAGGAACAATTTATTCTGTGAACTGAAATAAAGGGAGAATTGCTTTGTATGTGGTGGTAGTTCTTGTCATTGTTGTTTGAGAGTGAAAACATTACTCTAGCATAGTCTCTAAATATAAAGTATTTTCCCTCCATGGCATGATGTATTTTCCCTCCATGGCATGGACCCTCCATGGCATGATGTGCTGTTTGAAAAAACACACTTCCAGTGGCAAAGATGAAGGAATAATTCTATCTTATTGCTTTATATCTACACATGTGGACTGTATTTGTAAATTATATTATCTCTGATGATGGTCTTCCTTTCCATCTAACAAAATCATATGTAACTATAAAAGCCTTCCTGTAATATGGCCATATCTCTGAGATTTGTCCTACTTAAGGCAGAATTAATTTTTGTGGCTGTTTTAAACTGTGTAAACAAGGAGTATGTTTTCATCATTATTTTGCTTCTATGTGGTACAGAATGAACATGAAGAAAATAGTATTGGACTTGGTTAAATTTGTTCAGAGTATGAGAGATAACATAACCATTAAATTTTACAACCATTTCCCAGTGGCTGGATGCCCTTGTATATGGCAGATATTGCTAGAAGTAAGGTTTGTTTCCAATACACACTGTGATTGTCTTGGTTATCCTACTTCATAATTCAGTACCCTCTCATTGACAAACAAAAACTAACACTCTTCATCTTTTTTTTCTACATTAAGTTAAGCAGCAATTCCATAATTCATGCATTTACTTAATAAATATTTATGAAATACATTTCAGGCACTAGGCCCTTTTAGGTCTTTTATATATGGAATTGAACAAAACAGACATGTCTGTCTCTATGGTATTCATTCAAGTGTGGAAGAGAGAAATGAATAGACAAATGTTACCTTAGTCTCAAATTATGTCCAATCTCAGACGACTTCCCGTCATCATACAAACATGCTGTTACTTTTCCCATTTGGAGTTTCCCTTTTCCATGTACACTGCATTTTCTGTCTTCATGTACCACACCACTTTTGTTCAGCAATTTGGAGGAAAATATTCTTAAAAGAGTTGAGAGTTGTCTTTACTTCTTTTCCTCCTATTCTCTCAAATCTTAACATTGGTTTAAACCATTATTATATTTTGTTTGGATTATTGTAGTGGCCTTCAAATTATTCTTCCAATCTGTATGAAAGTAATCAATGTAGTAGTATTTGTACATAGTACATAGTAGCCTGAAAGTTACTATTAAAATGACCATGACTTTACATGTCACTCCTCTGCTTAAAATCCTCTAATAGCTTCCAATTTCTCTCAGAGTAAATGCTGCATCTTCACAGTGTCCTGTGAGGTTCTAAGTAACCTTGCCTCACCTACCTATGACTTCATATTGTAACACTCTCACTTTCTTTTATTTCAGCTTTATGCTTCCATTTCAAGCATGACAGGCATGCACCCTTCTCAGAGACTTTGTATTTTCTGTTTTTTCTGTTTGAAATGTCCTTCCCTATATATAATTTCTGATGTCTTTCAGGAATCCTCTTAAATGTATCTTTGCAGGAAGACCTGCCCTAACAAACCTACTTAAAATTGCATAGTAACTTCATTCTTCCTCATTCTCATTCTAATCTAGTCATACCAGCATTCAGACTGTTTCCAAATACACCAATTACAATTCTACTTCAGCAGCTATTCACTTAATATTCCTTATGCCTAGAATGTTTTTCTCCTAGACATATATTTGGCCTTCTTATTCTCTTTGCTTGAGTCTTTCTTCAATGCCATTTCTTAGTAAACTCTTTCCTGATGTTTCCATGAGGTTGCTCCCTCCTTTTTACACTTGGTATCCTGTTTCTTATTTTATTATAATTAATTGAATGTTTCAAATATAAAACATTATTATTATTATTATTATTATTTTTTGAGACAGAGTCTTGCTCCATCACCAGGCGCCAGGCTGGAGTGCAGTGGTGCAACCTCGGCTCACTGCAACCTCCACCTCCGGGATTCAAGCCATTCTCCTGCCTCAGCCTCCCGAGTAGCTGGGACTACAGGTGTGTGCCACCACGCCCAGCTAATTTTCTTGTATTTTTAGTAGAGACAGGGTTTCACCATGTTGGCTGGGGTGGTCTTGATCTCTTGACCTCGTGATCTGCCCACCTCGGCCTCCCAAAGTGTTGGGATTACAGGTGTGAGCCACCACGCCCAGCATAAAACTTATTATTTTTACTGGCTTCCTACCTGTGCCCTCCTAATGAAATAAGATTTTTATGATAGCTTGAATATTTACTTTGTTTCATACATGAGCATGTAGTAGACGATAAGTTAATACCCACCATGTATTATGACAGTGTTTAATGTCAGATAGTTTTAAGTGTTATGGAAAATAAAGATGGCTAAGTGGAAAAGCTGTCATGGAGGCACGTGCCTACTTTGTACAATGTTGTCAGGGAAAAGATGAATGAAGAATCAGGATGATTCTTCATTTATGTGTCAACGTGTGGGAGAAGAGTTTTTGACATGTGAAAATAGCCCATACAGATCCCCATGAGAGGAAAATTTGGGGCATAATATAGGAACTCAGGTAGACTAGTGATACGGGAGATAGAATGAAATTATTTACTCAGATAATGAGGGCAGAGAGTCCTCAGCAAACCTTCCTTCCTAATAAACAGCAGCCCAAGAAATCACTTCTTTTCTAACAAAGAGCAGCCTTAGAGATTGAGCTGCAAATATACATAAGGAAGCTGGAAGCTTGCACAGGGATAATGCTGGCAGCTGCACCAATAGAAAAGGGTTCCCAGGAGGTCAGGCATGTCCAACATGGAAATTCCATCTTCTCTTTTTATTAGCATGTGTACACTAAGAAAGAAATTGGCAACATGGAGAAGCTCAGGTAAAGAATCCACCTGCATAACAAAAGATTGGGATGGGGACTGCCAGAGATTCGTACCCTATGCAGATGGCATACCTGGTCCTAATAGGTTTTAAAGCTCTATGTAGATCAGACACCACCTCCCCACTAGCTCATCTATAAAACCCACTGCATTTAGCTGCAGATCAACAACCCATTTTTCTAGGACCCCTCTCCACAGCAGAAAGCTATTCTCTTTCTTCCTCCTATTAAATTTTTTCTCATAACCTCACTCTTTGTGTGTCTATATACTTAATCTCCATGGCCATAAGACATGAACCTCGGGTGTCACCCCAGACAAGAAGGCCGCTTCATTAGTGTGTCTGCATCAGAGTGAACCCTGAGAAAATAGTAGGAAATAAGGTCAGAGGAGAAATGGGGCCTGTTCATATACACAGTTAAGTTATTTAAAGAACAATGTATTTACTTGCAAGTGATTGGGATTACATTAAAATGTTTTGAGCAGAGTGATGACATAATCTAATTTACATCTTGAAATGATCTTTCTGGCTGAAGGGGAAAAGATTGGTTGGGATAAAAGAATGGGACCAGTGAAAAGGCTAGGATCATAAAAGTGATGTTGGTAGCTTGGCCAGGGTGGTGGCATTAAAGGTAACAGAAACGGCTCAGGTTTAATTATCATTTTAAGATAGTACTTAAGATATTTTCTGATTGACTGAATGTGGAGCTTGAGAGAAAGTTGATCATCAAGGATGATTCTAAAGTATTTACCTAAGTAATTAGTAAGACAAAGATGCCTACTAGCAGAAAAATTGTGGTCAGCCACCAGCAGAAAAATAGTTTAGGGGAGAAATCAAATTCAGTGTGGGATATGTTGAGTTGAAAATCTATTTAACATCCAATTTGCAAGTGAAGCTGATAAATCTAAAATAGAGAATATGTGCAAATTGGCTATTTTTATTTAACGCACTTTAAGGTTAACAGTAAAAGAGGTGAGGAGCAAGAAGGAAAACCACTGATATGAGAAATAGATGAGAAACCAACAGAAAGCATTGTCTTGGTAGTCAACAAAGAACTATTTAAAGAAATGAGTATGCCACATGATAGTGGTAGCTTAAGTGACATGAAAACTGAAAGTTGATCATTAGTTTTATGAGTAGGGGAATTACTGGAAACCAAATCAAAAATCATTGATTGCACTCAGAAAAATACAGCTTGCAAAGTTTCTGAATGTCTGTGTCTAATGTGCAGTAGCAGCACTCCTACAGCAGAACATCTATCCTCTATCATAACTCTCCGTAAACTGACAACACACATTATAACCTAATTATGACCTTGTAGTTAAGAAATGTGAATATAGTGATATTAAAATTTTCATTTAATTGAGAGAGTGACTTTTGCAGGAATTGGTACTCTTTGAATCCATAGCGTTATATGAGGTTTAGTAGTAAGAACCAAAAATATTTTTAAGCCTGTGGGCAAAGGCCCAATATTTTAAAGGCCAGATCTCATTTCTCAGGTTGTGTAATGATATTAATTTACTAAAAATAAATAAATATAAATAAATAAACCTTAGGTATTTGAGTTCTCTAAGTTCTTTACATTGTCTTGGTATTACTGAAATTTATTGGGCCTGCCAGAGAGAAATTATTTGATTTGGCTATACCAGGTTTGAAACATCATAAATGCTCTTACCTTAAGAAGTTTAGTGAGACTATAATTTATTTTTTAGATATCTCTTATTTATTGTTCTAGAATATTAATGGAAGATAGCTTAGATATAGAACAGAACTACAAAAAAATCAACAATATTTTATTTCTATTGGCAGTGCTTATTAGGCATCAATCTGTGTTAAATTTCCATGCAAGACTTTATAAAATTAAGACAAACTTAAGCTTTTATAGAAGGAGCATAATTTTAGCCATTTACACTTCATATTATAAAATATGGTGTAATATCATTTTGCAAGCAGTAAGATATAATATCCAATCAGAAACTATTTAGATATATAGTATTTTATCAAACATATCTTCTGTCATTTCAGCTTCCTTTTAAATCAGAGTTGTCTAAAATTAAGGCATCTTAAATATTTTAGATGAATGATCTGTCCTCCTGGCAGAATACAAAAATAAAAATGATTTGCAAAGGGAAAGGTTTGAAAAGTTTAATAACCTATATTTAAAATGTAGCAAGACTTTTAGTACTTCCATCAATTTTGATATTAAAGTCTTCCCCATCATTTCTCAGACTATAATAATGTATCCTTAAATAATGACTTTCAACTTTAAAATGTTGATGATCTTTGTATGAGAACAAGTATGTATTTATGGACTTTACTTACCCAATGAAATGCATGAACAAGTTTAACACTGTGTTTAGAGAATGATTTACTTTATAAGTTAGTCTGGTGTCAGACATGTTGAAAACATAGGAATACCTTTTTAAAAAGTCACATATACTATGGCTTGGTTTGTGAGTCACCAGTTTGTGGCATTACAGAAAGCTACATTAATTAGAATTGATTCCAAGTGGTTGGATGAAACTAATTTGTATTTTTATTTATTTTATTGATCTTATAAAATAGATTTTAATATATTGTTGTAAATTAAATTTATTTTCTATTTTTCAACCAGTTAGACAATGTTTTAGAAATAACATTTACATTTGACTGAATTAGAAATACAACTTTTAAAATCACATAGAATTAGGTATTTTTGTTTATTTGTTTATTTACATTTAACATCTGATTCCAGAAATTAATACTAGGAGAAGTATGACTTAAGGAGAGTAATCAGACGTTATTTCAATGTGATGTTTTATTCACCTAAAATTATGTATAATTCATCTAATTTTACCCATAAATGAAATTCTACTATAAAAATGTTTTCTTTATTGTTATTAATGCCAGTTATTGTAATAAGGTAAGAACACATCAAGCATTCCAAATATATTTCAATTCAACTTTGTTAAATCAGAATATGAGAAAAAATAGTTATGTTCATATAAGGTAAACAAAATAGTAAACATACCAATTTATACATGGTTAATATACTAAGTACTAATGAGTACTAATGCACTCTAGTTGTAAGAATTTAAAATAAAGTATGTAATAATTTATAGTTTAAATATGAATAGTTTAAGTATTATGTGTAAGGTTATTCTGGTAAGGTTACCACCTGCTGCATTAAAGTTAACCAGGAGAAGGGAGAAGGGGATTGCTTTGGAGAGGTTAGTTGGTTGTCTAGATTATTTTCGGCCTCTTAGATTACTTCATTTACAGAGTTTAGCTTGTCTATGGCCTGGGTATGTACTCGGGTGTAGGTACAGGTATCAGCCATGTTCCCTGGGGGTTACCGTAAGTGTGGTATCTGTAAACTTTTGCTGCCACCCCTTTTACCCACCTTTCATTCCAGGGATCTTTTATTTGAAGTTCGAGAGTGCCGTTAGGGTGTCTGTTTAGGTCACGGAGGGGGTTTACCTGCATGCCTGCAGATTGTGGCATGATGATTGTGCAAGAGGGATAAGGACATC